>OZ034808.1:38623612-38853612 GCA_964028335.1 Altica lythri | reverse complement strand
TTTATTCAGCATAAAAATCAACGAACCTATTATCTAGGACAAAAAAATTAAACACGTAGCAAATCTTGAAACAAATCAAAAACTTTATATAAATACCTAAAGGACGAACATATAGAAACTTCTACACTAGCCTGAAAATTATAAAAAGTTATATTCAGGATGTAAATAAAAAAAACATATCTGCGACGAAAATTAAAAAAGCTCATATCCAGGACAAATATAAATAATCTCAAATCTGAAACTAACTCTGAAATTAAACACAGAAAAAAATCATAGAGGTTATGTCGCGAAAGAAAATCAAAAAAAGCTCATATTACAAAAGCAAATAGCTCACATATAGGACGAAAATTAAAAAAAGTCTTTATTTAGGACAAAAATCAAAGAATTTCGTTGTTAGGGTGGGTGACTGGAAAAATGCCCACAGGAAAAATGCCCACACGGAAAAATGCCTACACAGAAAAAAGCCCACACGGAAAGATGCCCACACGGAAAAATGCCCACAAGAAAAATGCCCACACGGAGAAATGCCCACACAGAAAAATGCCCACAAGAAAGAAATAAAATAATATATAAATAATAATAAATTCTTAAATTTAAATCTGATTTTATAATATTAATTTAAAATTTTTTTTGGTAAAATATTGCTTTTCTAAACTTGTTTAATACACTATTATTTCTTTATCGTGGGCAATTTTCCATGTGGGCATTTTTCCATGTGGGCAATTTTCCGTGTGGGCATTTTTCCGTGTGGGCATTTTTCTGTGTGGGCTTTTTTCCGTGTGGGCCTTTTTCCTGTGGGCTTTTTTCCCGTGGGCAGTTTTTCTGTGGGAATTTTTCCTGTGGGTACTTTTCCTGTGGGCATTTTTCCTAGAACCGTTAGGGCGAACATAAAAACCTCGTATATAAAACGAAACCAAAAACAGTTTATATATTAAACTAAAATCAGAAAAGTTTATATATTGGCCGAAATCTAGGATAAAAATCAACGAGCCTAATATCTAGGATAAAAAAAAAGTTCATACATGTATGAAAACTTAAAAATAATCAAAACTTCTTATACCTATAGGACGAAAATCTAGAAACTTCTTCACCAGTATGAAAATTAAAAAAGTTTATATTTAGGATGAAATAAAAATAATCATATCTGCGACGAAAATTATAAAAGCTCATATCGAGGACAAAAATAGAAAATCTTAAATCTGAAATTAACTCCAAAACAGAACAAAAAATCAAAAAGCTTAAGTCTCGGAAGAAAATCAAAAATAGCTCATATTAAAACAGAACATAACAAAGCTTTTATTTGGGACAAATCCCAAACTCACATATACGAAATTTTTTTTTTTCATCGCCCGCTACAAATGCTTATAATATCTCACAAGATGAAATAGTAACAGTATCACACATAGATTTAAGTTCAAAAAGCATATTATGCGTTTTACCAAAAAGGCCTCCATAAGATAAATGACGACAAACTTCAGAATATATTTGAGTACAATGCTTAAATTAAGAAATTTGTAATCCAGTATGAAAATCAACGAAGCTGATAGATCGTGATCCGGCTGCTATAATCTGCATGGATCCGTTTTTTTGATAAAACTTAATTTTCTGGTATGATAAGACTACATCACGACTGCCTATGAAAATTTGGCAGAAATTACTTTTTTGTACAACTGTCATTAAAAGTGACACTTTTAATGATAACAAACAATGTTAAAAACGATTGTTTACATAGCAGCGTGTTAAAAATACTTTTAACACGTTGCCATGTAAACAAGTTTACTTTTAACACGGTTTAGTTTACTTTTAACACGGTTTGGTTCATTGTCATTGAAAATTCGCTCGTTTCATTATCAAAATAGGGAAGTTGTACAAAAAACATTGTATGGTATTTGTGTTAAAAGTGATTTTATTTTGTTCGTGAAATTGTTCCATTCGCTCCGCTCATTTCACAAACGTTTTCACTCACAAAATAAAACCTCACTTTTAACACTCATATCATAAATAACTATTTTGTACAACTGTCATTAAAAGTGACACTTTTAATGATAGCAAACAATGTTAAAAACGATTGTTTACATAGCAGCGTGTTAAAAATACTTTTAACACGTTGCCATGTAAACAAATTTACTTTTAACACGGTTAAGTTTACTTTTAACACGTTTTGGTTTATTGTCATTGCAAATTCGCTCGTTTCATTATCAAAATAGGGAAGTTGTACAAAAAACATTGTATGGTATTTGTGTTAAAAGTGATTTTATTTTGTTCGTGAAATTGTTCAATTCGCTCCGCTCATTTCACAAACGTTTTCACTCACAAAATAAAACCTCACTTTTAACACTCATATCATAAATAACTATTAATTAAATATATTAAATTAATGACATGTTATTCAAGTGAATTTAATGTGATTTAAACAAAAATGATGAGTTAAACAGAAATAAAAAATGGTTACCATCTCTCGGTTTGCTGCAATGTATGGGTTGCCAGATGTAAACAGGTATATTACTGTTAACTATTGACACTTATGTATTTTATTGATTAAATTATATATAAAATTAAAGTTTATTTATTTCTTTACACGAAAACACATAGTTGCCTAAAAAATAAGTGCCGCAAGTAGAGGTTGCCATCATTTGAAATAAAGTCTCCCAACAAAAACGAAATGAGTGCGCTACTTTGGATTGTAATCAAGGATGCAGTATAGCAGAGAAATTTATGTATATGTATTCTTTAGTATGCTCATTTCAAAAGACTTTCTGTCAATTTTTGAGTGTATTGACTACTTTAACAATTGATTTTTGAAAATGAAAACGAGTTTTTTGTGTGATAGTACTAAGAAAGTGATAGAATTTTGCAATGAATCATTCCAAAAGTGTAAACTTTGTTATTATTCCACCAAAAAATGATGAAGAACAAGAAAATAAAGAAGAGCAAGAAGAGGACGAATAGATAGAACAAGAACGTAAATCCATAATAACTATCCAACTTAATTGTTATAAAAACCATGATTTAAATGAATTAATTAACCGATATTTGTAAATTTTTATTTCATTAAAACAATTTTATCTATTATTTTATTTATTGATATTTAGAAAGCATATTCAGTAAAGACTAATTTTTCTATGAAAATAAGGTAATCAATTTTTTTAATCAAACATGATTGCATCTTCATACAGTTTCCTGTTGAATTTGCTTGAAAATTAATATTACACAGATGAAAAATTAAAATAATAGGATTTAACTATATTTCATTTCGTCTCTCTTACGTCATCCAGAGTGCGATACATTATTTCAAATAATGGCAACCCCTACTTGCGGCACTTATTTTTAAGGCAACCATGTGTTTTCGTGTAGGGAAATGAATAAACTTTAATTTAATATATTATTTAACTAAAAAACACATAAGTGTAAATAATTAATAGTAATATATCTTCTTACACCTGGCAACCCATAGATTGCGACAGACTGATAGCTGGCAACCATTTTTATTTCTATTTCACGCACCATTTTCTTTAAATCACATTAAATTCACTTAAAAAACATGTATTTTGAACTGATTCTTCATCTTATTGCGCTGTCTTCTTTTGAAAGTTGGCGAACCAGATAGCAATTGTGGATTTGAAAGCTACTGCTCGAAATATTTCTGTAGACGAGTGGTCAAACCATCTTCTCAGGTTCTTCAACCATGAGTTCTGGCGTCTTCCTATTGATCTTTTGCCCTGTACATTGCCTTCCATTATGAGTCCAAGCAGTTTGTATCTTTCACCTCTAACACATGACTCAAGTACTGTATTTTTTCTCTTTGATTGTATTTAGCAATTCTTTTTGTTTCTCATCCATAGAGCAAGACAGAGAAAACGTAACATCGAACCATTCTTGTTCAGAGCCACAGACTAAGGTCTGATCTTGTGAAGAATGCTTCCATACTTATAAGTGTTTTTCTCGCTTGTTCTATCCTTCATACTCTTTTTTTTTGGGTAGCACTGGCTGTTGATGTTAGCTCCTAGATATTTTATGAAGGCTACCTATTCTATTGTTTGTCCCTTGACATAGAGATATGCGTATTTTGGCGTCTTTAAGAAGACCAGTATTTTTGTTTCGGAGAGGTTTAGGTGTAAGCCGAATACCTTCGCTATGACGAACTACGAAATCTATTATATTTTGTAGCTCTTGTGCGTTGCTTGCAATTAGGATGGTATCGTTTGCTTACCTGATGTTGTTTATTATAGTTTCAATGATCTTGATTCCACCTTGGGCCTTGTCTAATGCTGCTCTAAATATAGACTCAGAGTATAAATTGAACAGGAGTCGAGACAAGACACAACCCTCGTCTTATGCTTATATCATCCGATGTTGTTTGCTCTATTTCAACAGTTGCCGTTTGGTGCCAGTAGAGGTCGGAGATAATGCGTGAGTCCTGCTCGTCGACCCCGGTTGTTCTCAGGATTTTGATCATCTTTTGAGGGTTAATGCAGTCAAATGCCTTTCTATAGTCCAGAAAATATGCATATACATCTACATTCATGTCCCTAGAGACCAATGCATCAATACATTTAAGAAAAAATGAGCTTCTCCCGTTCTCAATCCATTTTGAAATCCAAACCGAGTGTTATCCATCAGATGCTCGCCTTTCTTGTAAATTTGTCTATTCTGCTATCACGTATTAATCATGAAAATTAGGTTTTATCAAAAAAAAACAGATCGGTCTATGATAGGTGAGACAAAAATTAAAAAGCTTAAAACTGGAGCGAAACTCGAAAAAACTTAATATCTAGGAAAAAGTTGAAATATATAGAACAAAATTTGAAAATAGTGCGGATCCCGAACGAAAATTTAAAAAACTCCATTGGCAGCATTAGTTAATCTTTCTCGAGCGTCCAATAAAATTGAATCCTTTACATCACCTGCTACAAATGCAAAAAAAACTTCAGCTTGTAATATAAATATCTCACAAGACGAAATAGCAACAATATCATACATGGATTTAACTCCAAAAAGCATATGCATTTCACCAAAAAATTCTCCATCAGATAAATGGCAAACTTCAGAACCCATTTGTGTATACAATGCAACAGTACCAGAACTAATATAATACATCGCCCTATTAACAGTACCAGACTGTACTATAACATCATCTGTTAAATAAATTTCAGATTTTACTTTGCTAGTTATTTTAATTAAAGTCTTTTTTGGTATCCTTTTAATATGAGGAATTTTTTTGACCAATTTTTTCAATATACTAGTATACACATCGTGTTTTAAAGTTGGCGATAGAAAAGTCAAGATTTCTTGCTCATTATAAAACTCTTGTGAATATTTAAATTTATAAAACTCGTAAATCTTATTTCTTATATTTAATGGTAAGCCTTCATATTTCATATATTTTTCTAAATTCTGCCACACGCTGTATTTCTTACTTCTAGTTAAATAATAAATATGCCAAATTCGTAAAGCACCCGCATACATCAGTAAATGTACTCCATATCCAGCACATAAAAATATTACAAGTATTAACAACCATCTCATTCCTGTCTCAATTTCTATTGTATAGGAATTGGATACAGCTAGAAATATTTGAGCTGCGTAAAAATAGTCACTTGAAGAATCTACGTGATGGGGATACAGATTTTCTTTGATCACAAAGTACATTGCAAATATGAATGCCAAGTACATACGATAAATCATGATAAATTTTAAGATTTTTGTAGTTGTGATTGAGTAATTCTTGTATTCCCTAAGTAAGTCAATGGTATTTACAGATCTGGAAATAAATTATTATTAGATTTTATTTATGAGAAAAAATGTAAAACAGAAGACAACAATGTATATCTATACTAATATTATAAAGAGAAAAGGTTTGATTTTTTGTTTGTTTGTTTGTTTGAAATGAATAGGCTTCGAAACTACTAGACCGATTTCAAAAATTCTTTCACTGTTGGCAAGCTACACTATTCCCCAGTGACATAGGCTATGTTTCATTATCAAAAAAATTAGGGATCCTTACTAAAATGCCATTAATGTAACCAAAAATGACCTTAAAATCCTTACATCGCGTGCGCTGAGAATACTATTGATTATAGAATAAAATAATGTACTACGATTTTGAAGAATATATAAATATCTACAAAAAATGCCGCGGCAGCATATGTCTTACTGTTATAATTACGTCACAATAACTATTTTTCAATTTTTTAAAAGTTTTTTTTCTTGGTATTGATCCTTATCAAAATAACTTATTTCATAATCACGAATTTAGCATGTGCAATGGGACGAGGCTACTTATAAAGGAATTAAAGGACAATAAAGTTGTAGCAACCATTATAACTGAACCACCTGCTGGTCAACTAGCTCATACACTGAGGATACCGATGATCCCAACTGATCAATTTCCTATCAAAACATCTTTCGCTTTTACTAATAATAAGTCTCAAGGTCAAACCTTCCAATTAGTAGGGATCGGTTTTCCTCATGGCCAACCGCCTAAGGCGGGTCGGAGCACCTGAAAATCAATTTATTTTGCTGCCAGAAAATAAAACAAGATGTAATATCGTTTACAGGGAAGCGTTGACCCAATAAATTTAATGAATTTTGTTATTTTTCTTTAATCCCCGTGCAAAGCCGGGGCAGGTTGCTAGTTAATTTTAAAGAGAAACAAGTTAAATTTTGATAGAGATCGTTTACAGGGAAGCGTTGACCCAATAAATTTAATGGCTTTTGTTATTTTTCTTTAATCCCCGTGCAAACCCGCGGCAGGCTGCTAGTTAATTTTAAAGAGAAACGAGTTAAATTTTGATAGAAATCGACATCGGCGTATTCAGCTTTTGGTCGAATGTAGATGCTCTCGTGGCCTTTCGCGAACATGAATGTTTTCGCGAATGTGGATATTTTCGCGCTCTTGGCAATTTTCAAACTGAATCGGTTCTCTGTTTTGCGACTGTTCTCTAGAAAACCGATAAAACATGAGAAATTGGGATTTTCTCGTTTAGTTATCCTTGTTAGGTCATTTTTATTAGAACACCTTTGTTTAGTCACTTTTATTATGTTATCGTTGTTCGCAAACCTTTTTAGGATATCATACTTAGACCATCCTAGGTCATCTTTATTAACTCATTTTGATTAGGTAATTTTTATTAAGCCATTTTTATTAGACCATTTTTGTAAACTCCTTCTTATAAGTCGTCCTTGTTAGGTAATTTTTATAAGAATACTCTTTTTAGGTCATTTATATTAAATCAACTTTGTCTGCAAACCTTTTTAGGACATTATACTTATACCAGCCTTGGTGGGTCATCCTAATTAAGCCATTCTGATTAGGTAATTCTTATTAGGTCATTTTTCTTAGGTCCTTCTTATAAGTCATCCTTGTTGGGTAATTTTTGTTAGAACAATTTTGTTAGATCATTTTTATTAAGTCAGTATTAGAACATCGTATTAAGACCAGCCTAGGTCATCTTTATTAACCCATTTTGATTAGGTAATTTTTATTAGGCTATTTTTTTAAGGTCCTTCTTATAAGTCGTCCTTGTTAGGTAATTTTTATAAGAATACTCTTTTTAGGTCATTTATATTAAGTTAACTTTGTCTGCAAACCTTTTTAGGACATTATACTTAGACCAGCCTTGGTGGGTCATCCCAATTAAGACATTCTTATTAGGTAATTCTTATTAGGCCATTTTCGTTAGGTCCTTCTTATAAGTCATCCTTGTTGGGTAATTTTTGTTAGAACAATTTTGTTAGATCATTTTTATTAAGTCATCCTTTTTCGCAAACCTTTTTAGAACATCGTATTTAGACCAGCCTAGGTCATCTTTATTAACCCATTTTGATTAGATAATTTTTATTAGGCCATTTTTGTAAGGTCCTTCTTATAGGTCATCCTTGTTAGGTAATTTTTATAAAAATACTCTTGTTAGGTCATTTTAATTAAGTCAACTTTGTCAGAAAACCTTTTTAGGACATCATACTTAGACCAGCCTAGGTGGGTCATCCTTATTAAGCCGTTCTGATTAGGTAATTCTTATTAGACCATTTTGTTAGGTCCTTCTTATAAATCATCCTTGTTGGGTAATTTTTGTTAAAACAATCTTGTTAGATAATTTTTATTAAGTCATCCTTGTTCGCAAACCGTTTTAGGACATCGTACTTAGACCAGCCTAGCTAGGTCATCCATATTAAGCCATTCTGATCAGGTAATTCTTAACAGGCTATTTTTGTTAGGTCCTTCCTAGTAGGCCATACTGATTAGATAATTATTGTTAGGCAAATCTTGTTAGGACATCTTTATTAGGCCATCCTTGCTAGGTCACCTTTATAAGCCTTGTAACAGTTTGATTGATTTTTTACTTTTTACTGAAGTGTTGAATACTTTCTTTGATATTCCGGTTTGAATTTACAAAGAGATAGAAGAAAAGTGTTAATTTTCAAGAAAATCATTTTATGCAATATTCTCGTATTTCTAGAACAATGCTCGTCTTTTTAAACACGTTTTTCTTTTTTGGCCTTGATCGCTGAGACGTATGAACTCAAATAAAAGCTCAGAACGTAATTGCAAGTGATCAGAAGCGATTGCAAGTGATCAAAAGTGATAACAAGTGATCAAAAGTGATTGTAAGTGATCACAAATGATTACAAGTTATTACCAGTAATTACAACTGATGGGAAATGATTATATGTGTATATTTGGTTAAAAAATACTTCGGGGCGATAAGAAAGCTATGTTTTCCCTTCTCGCTTATTTTCGGAGTGCCAAATATATTTTTTATACTTATTAAAGAAACACAGTTATAAAAATTTTAATAAAAACTATTCTAAAGAAGTTAAGGTACCTTTGGACTCTAAATACTCTCAATAAAGTGAAAATTTTCAACACTCTGTTTACAGGGTTCGTCTCTGTATTTCTAACACCAAATAACCAAGCTAATGGTTGAAAAAATGATGGTAACAATGGTAGAAGATCAATTAAAAAATATCCAAATAAATATCTTTTAGCAACTTCCTTTGGAATTAACACAATTGTAGCACTGCCTGTAGAGCAATATCCCGTAAAAAAGAAGAGACCTACAACACAAATGTTAACAAAATTTAAGTGATTAAAGTTGATCTAATTTTAAACAAAAAGCTAAGAATTTAAGTTTAATTTGTTTCACTTCTTTTCCTTTAAAGTTAGTTTGATTTTCTTCTGTTTTTTCATCGTAACTTAAACATCTCTTGTCTTGTCCTTTAATATTGTTTCATTTCATCCTTAATTTTTTTCTATTTTTTTATGTGAAAACTTTCAGGCCATTTTCTCAATCTTTTTCTGTCTTTTCCGTCTAACTTTAAATATATTTTTGTTTTACGTTCTTCTGTTACTTCATTTAAAATTCTTTGACATTTTCTCTTTTTCTGCCGCTCTCTTTTATTGATCTGTTTGGATTTTTTTCTTCAAACCTTTGTCTTGCTTTTCCCTTAACCTTTTTAGTTTTATCCTTCTCCCTCTTCCGTCAAACTTATATCTTTTTTTCTACGTTTTTTGCCAATGCTTTTGAAATTGTAATTTTTTCTTTAAGCTTCTTATGTCTACTTGTAAAAGCCTTTTCTGTTTTCTCTTTATATGTTATTATATTATTTTTCTGTTTGTACTATTAACCTTTATCTGTCTTTTTGTTAAAACTGCTTTTTCTTTAAACCAAAGTCTTCCTTCTCCTTTAACCTTTTGTTTGTCTTCTTCTACAAGCTTTTCAAACTTTTTCTTATTCCTTCAAATTTTTTTCTTCTCTAATACTTCATATGTCTTTTTGTATAACGTTTTTTATCACTTTCCTCAAACTTTTTCTGACTCTTTATTTAAACTTCTTCTGTATAGGTACTTATGGAACTTTTTTTTGACTTTGTCAAATCTGCTTTTTTTGAAGCTGTAGTGTTTTCTTCTTTAATCCTGCATTTTTTTTTCTTCAACCTTTTTCTATGTTTTCCTTTCAATTTTAAGTGTCTTTTCGTTTTACATTTCTCTGTCGCTTATTTCAAACTTTTTTGCCCTTTATATTTTTTCAACTACTTATAAAATTTTCTTCTGTACTGTTTTTTAAGGTTTTCTCCAGTCTTTTTATTTCAAACTTCTTTTGTTTTCTCCTTTAAACTTTCTTTGTTGATACCATCAACCTTTTTCTGTTTTTTCATACAAACTCCTACTGTCTTTTTATTTAACCTGTTTAAGTTTTTTCTTTAAACCTGCGTCTCTCTTTTCCTTCAACCTTTCTGGTCTTCTTCTTTAACCTATTCCTTCAATTTTTTCCTTTGTCTTTAAACTTGATATATTTTTTTGTTTTACGTTCTTCTGTCACTTCCTTTAAACTTCTTCTGACTCTTGCATTAACCTCTTTTGACTTTTTTTATTTTTTACGTCTTTTAACCTTATTCCATTCTTTCCTTTAATTTTTATTTATCTTCTCCTTTAAACTTTTTTATCTCCTCCTTAGACTGCTGTCTTTTTTTGCACCTATTTCGTCTTTTTTAAACCTGCGTCCTTCTTTTGTTTAACCGTTTTCTGTCTTTTCCTTTAACCTTATTCTGTCTGTCCCTTCAAATTTCTTTTGTTCTTATTCCTTAAGCTTCTTCTGTTTAATCGTGCAATCTTCTTAAATATTTTTTTTTATCTTTTTCTTTAAAGTTATTATATTGAATTTTCTGGTGTCTCCTTCTTTACACTTCTACTTTTTTTTTGTTCTAGCTGCTTTTTCTTTCTTTAATCCTCTTTAGTATCTTTTCCCTTGTTTTTGTTTTATTGTTTTAAATTCATTTAAAAGTTGTCTGTTTTTTTGTATTCTTCTGTCTTCTTTTTTCTTCATTTTTTTGTATTTTTCTTTTAACTCCTTCTGTCACCTCCCTCAAAACTTCTTTTTACTCTTTTTTTAAGCCTTTTCTAGCACCTCCATTTCTAACTCTTTGCTTCTAGTATCTTTCAATGCTTGTCCTTTAATTTTATGTCATCTTTAACTTCAAACTTATTCTAGCTTTGTCTTTAAACTTTTTCTGTCCATATCTTTAACCTTTTTTTACCATGTTCGTCCAAACTGCTGCTGCCTTTTTAACGAACCTACCGGTTTCTCTCTATTTCTTCAGCATTCTTCTGTTACCATTTATACACTTTTTTAATCCTGCAAACTGCTTCTGGCAGTAGGACGAACCTTCGCCAAGTGACAAAAAACAAAAAGGTATAAAGAAATCTGACATGTGTTATAAATCCTATGTATACATACCTACATCCAACAGGAATATTATATCCCCGAAGAGCCTTGCATAGTAAAGATGAGGAAAAAAACTTGATCCAACATATATCATTACCATAAAAAGAAACACAGTCAGCATAAATATTTCCCAATATAAACTAAACATACTAAACGGATGGATCATAGCTGGGTGACTAATCAGATGTAATAATTCTTGGTTTCTAATTGATTTTATAGATCTAAAGAAATACTTCGTATGGGGATGTCTGGTACTTATTGTAAACCAAGATACAATTTTTCGTCTTGATTGAATGAATAATCCAGAATCTATTATACGATAAATAATAGAATAATCTTCATCACCTATTAAGGAACACTCATTGTGATCTAATTTGTTTGATGTGGGCTTCATCTTAAGATATAATAACTAAAAACTTGTAAATGTCATATTTTGACAAAACTGATCTGTCACTAACTACAAGATGTGTTGGAACTAATTAATTTTATGTGACGTCATTTTTTAAAACAGATATTAGTAAAATATGGCATTACTGTCAATGTGTACCTTCTTTTATGGCTGTTACACCTTCAGTCCTCTTCTGTCTATGTTTCTCCTTTAATGTTCTTTCATTGTTGTTCCTGCTACAAAATTATTCTTGGTTCTTTCAGATACCTCTTTCCTTTTTCTTCTTTAAACTTGTTTGGCCATTGTCTTTGTTTATTATTCAACCATTTCTGTTGCTTTTTCCTTTGTATTCAGATCAAACTTCTTTTGTTGTCGATTCTTCTTAAACCTTTTTCTGTTGTTGTTTGTCGATCAACTTTTTCGGTCTTTTTTTTCTTAATTTTTTTTTGAATATATCTACTTGTTTGTTTTAGCCCTCAACCTTCTTCTGCCCTACTTCTTTATCAATCTTTCTCTGTCTTTGTTTCTTCTTTAAGTTTCTAATGTATTTGTTTGTCGTTTAAGCTTCTTTGATCTTTTTTTTTCCTTGTTTCTACCATAATTTTTTTTGTCAATCTTAGTTTTTTAAACATCTTGAGTAGTTTTTTCTTTTTTTAATTTTTTTCTGATGGTGGTTCTTCTTTATCCTTCTTTTGTCGTTGTTTTTCCTTTAAAGTTTATTTGATAATGTTTCTATTTTAACCTCCTTCTTTCGAAATTTCTCTGTAAACCTTCTTCTGTCTTTTTCTTCAAACTTTCTCTGTCTTTGTATTCTTTCGTTTTTCTTTTTTAACTATTATTTTTTGTTTTGCCTTTTTCAAATTATTCAATTTTTTTCTTTTTCCATCTTCTTTTGTCGTTTTTCTCGTTAAATCTTGTTTCCCCTTCAGTCTTTCACTTTAGTCGTATTCTGTTTCTTTTTTCCTCAGCCATATTCAATCTTTTTTACCTTTAACCATTTTCTGCCTATTTTCTTTTTTAACCTTTCACTGTTTTTTTTTCTTTAACTTTTTTTAATTTCAACCGTATTTTACCTTTTCCACTTCTGGATTTTTTTCTTTCAACCTTCTTCTGACTTTAGTTTTCCTTCTTATTTTCTTAACGCTCTTTGATCTTTGTTAATCTTCCTTTGTTTTGTTTCCCACCCCACATTATTTGTCCTACATTAGTCTTATTTTTTTCTCCTGTAACTTTCTTCTTTCTTTTTTGTTCTTTTAACCGTTATCATCTATTTTATTTTCAACTCTCTTCTGTCTTTTTTCTATTTCAATGGTATTCTGCTTTTGTACATGCAATTATTGCATGTCTTTATGTCTATGTCTTTACTTTCTCTCATACGCCCCCTTTATCCTTTTTGTCTTTGGTACTACTTTAGATTTTTTGTCTTTATTTTTCCTTTAATCTTCTTTTGTAATTGATTTCTTTTACTCTCTTTATTTCTCATTAAACTTTCGACTACATTTGTTTCTCCTTGTTCCTTGAGGTGTTTTTGTTTTTCCTTTTTCCTTTTTTTTTGTCTTTATGTCTTATTTAAGCTTTTTTATCTTTTTTTGTTTAATTGTGTTTTGTTAATAAATCTGCCTTAAATTGCATTTATTTTTTCTTTAAACTTTTTTTGTCGCTAACTGCAAACCTTAGTTTTCTTTTTATTCATCCTTTATCTATCTATTCCTTCAAAGGTTTTCGGTATTTCTCTCCATCCTTCTTTTAGGTTTTTTTAAAAGCTTTTTTTCTAACCTACTTTTACTTTTTTCTTCAACTTGCTTCTGTTTTTTTTTTCTAAACGGCTTTTATCTGCGAAGCTCTGTTTGTCTTTTCTTCTAACCGGATTCAATTTTTTACTTTAACACTCTTTTTGCATCAGTTTGTCTGATGTGGACTTCATCTTTAGATTTTATAACAACACACATGTAAATGTCATATTTTGACAAAGATTAATTTTATGTGATCTCATTTTTTTAATCAGATATTTGCTTCCGGTAACACTGTATTGACGTATCTTTCATATTTTGTGCATTTCTGTCTTTGAGTTTCTTCTTTTGTGGCTGCTAAATCTTCTTTAATCTTGTTTCTTTGTTGTTTCTCTTGTGCAATTGTTCTCTGTCCTTCCACTTACTTTCTTCTTTTTTCTTCTTTAAACTTGTTTTGTCGTTGTTGGAACCTTATCTGACTTTGTTTTAAATTCAACCTTCTTCTGTTGCTTTTTTTTCCTTTATCCGAATTAACCAAATTATTGTCGTTCTTTCTAAACCTTTTTTCTGTAGTTGTTTGTCCTTTAAACTTCTTTTATCGCTATTTTTGATTTAACGTTCTTATTCTTATCTTTTTACTACTTGAACCATATTGTACATTCAACAATTTTGGTCTTAGCTTTTTCTAGACATCTCGTTTAATGTTGTTTCTTGGTCAACTTTCTTCTGTCTTTGTATTCTCAATTTCTATTTCGCTTAAATTTTCTTGTCTGTTATTTTTTTAACCTTCTTCTGTCTTGCTATTTCTTTACACTTTGTGTGTCTTTGTTTCTTCTTTCATTATTTACTGTATTTGTTTATCGTTCAAGCTTCTTCTGTCTTTGTACATCTTTAACCTTAAACTGTCGTTGTTTTTTTTCCTTTAACTTTTTTATCAATGTTTTAACAAGCTTTTGTTGGAATTTCTTCTTTAATCTTCTTTTGTGCTTGTTTCTGCTCTAACCTTTGTATACTGTTTTTTTGTCTTGTAATCATTCTATGACAATGTTTTTCTTTTACATATTTTTTTGTAAATGTTTCTCAGTCAACTTTTATTACCTGAAACTTTTTCTCTCTTTGTTTTTGTATTAACTATCCCTTGACGTTGTTTCTCTTTTAACCTTTTTTGTATTTTTTGCATTATTTGGTAAGTTTTCTTCTGTAACCTTCTTTTGTATTTTTCCTCTTTTTTTTTCAACCTTGTTCCACTATTTCATCCTTCCACTATTATTTTTTTACTGTCTCGAACCTTTTTTGATACCAATAATATTCTATCTTTTCCACACACTACCCTCTTTTGTGTGTTTTTTCCTGCTTGATTCTCTGGTCTTCTTCTCCGTCTTTTTTCTTTTTTTAATTTAAACTGTTTTTTTCTTTAACCGTTTTTTCCCAATTTGCCTTTCAACTGTCTTCTGTCTATTTTCGATCTCAATGGTCTTCTGTATTTTTTCTCGTTCTTTTCAAGTGTCTGTGTCTATTTTTGATGACAATAGTCGTCTGCCTTCTTTTACCTGTAATTAGTTTTTGTCTGCTTTATCTTTCTGTTTTTTTTTCTTTAAACTTTTTTAAATTATATTTCTGCTTCAACTTTTTTCATCTGTATCGATTGCTTCTTGTCTTTTTTTGCTTCTCTTTTTTTTGAAATTGTTTTTCCTTTTTTTTGTTTCTTCTTAAACTTCTTGTGTCTTTATTTCTCTTTTTTCTTTTTTAGAATTTGTTTTTCCTCTCTTTTTCTTCCTTTGCCTTTGTTTCTTCCTAAAGTTGCATTTATTTTTTTCTTCTACTGTTATCGTTTTTTCTTTATCTATTTTCTGTTCCTTTGTTTAACGGTGTTTTGCAACTATTTTTTTTTAATTTCTCTGTTTTTTGCTTGTCTGTCTTTTTCTTAAAATATTTTCTTTCTGTTCATTTACCCTTCTTCTATTTTTTTATAAACAGCTTTTACCGAAGTTGTTTTTAAATCTTTTTAACCTGATTCTTTTTCACTTTCATTCTTTTGCCTGTTTCCTCAAACTTTTTCTATCTAATAAATTAAATTTCTTCTTGCTTTTGCTTTAAAGTTCTTATTTATGTTTTTTTTTTAACATTGAAACTTAATTATTTTTTTGTTACTTATCTTCGTTTTGGGTAGTAATTACGTAAAAAAACATTTTTTTTTGTTTCCGTTATTAATTGATTATTTCAGATAAATGTATATTCAGCATCAAAATGAACATCATGAAATCTTACTACCCTTGGTCGGCCCCACAATATCCCCAAATGTCTTCGTATTTCCCACAATTCGAGGCTCAGCGTGTTGGCGCCAAATCACAGAAAGAAGAACCCGAAGAAATTTACGACGTAAATACCTACGACAGTTTCGTATCAACTAGCAGCGATTTCATCGACTTAGGTTCGTTAACGGAAGAAGAGAGGTCCCATTACAGCAATTTTAACTTTTTCACATTGAAAAGAGGCGAGTTTCACAATGAAGATGAAAAAATAACTACCGTGGTACTCAATCAGGACAGAAAAAGTTCGAGAGGTATGTGATACGTACCAATTGACTGTTATTTCGTGAGATTTATAGGGTTCTTATTTCAACGTTTCTTTAGTACAATAGGATAAATTATTGATTGTTAGCGCCGCAAGAGAGATGGCGTTTTATAGTTCTAATAAAAGGGGATTTCTCGAAATGTTATTCTGAATTATAATACATTTAAAATGAAGGTTTTCTTAATGTTTATGTCAGTGATATTAATTGTCAATAATGTCATTTTTAATTAATGCCAATTGTCAATTAGGTCCATTGTCAATACGTAAATTGTCAATATTTAGTAACTTTCAAACTGGTTATTAAAATGAAGTGTGTTTAAATACAATCTGAAATTTTATTCTCGGAACAGACTGATGCTAGTAAGTCTTAAGACACTTTCAATCGCGTATCTGTAAAGCGTAGTAGTTGTCAAAATGACAAATAAGCAAATGTCAATATGACAAACCAAAACTTGTCAAAATAACTAGTTTTTGTCGCCTGCTTTCGGACCTGTGATGTCTATAAAGCAAACTAAGGCATAACTTTGGAAAATTAAAGCAAAATCTACACAAAATGAACTATTTTGTGTTATCCGAGATTTTATTATTACACCAGGAAGTCCAAACATGACCTTGAATTTGATTTTCATAACACAAGAGTAAACCTGGGGAAAATTTCCCCTTAACATACTTGCAATGATGTATCATCAAGGCGTCTCATTCCCTAGTGAGATGTTTGCCGTTCTTCTACAAAGAGCTTTTTGATTCGTGTAATTCGGTGAGTCGTTCTTCATGGTTCTTTTCACAAGTTATTATGCGATTTGGCTTTCTCTACTTTTTTCTGTTTGTGCGTTTTTCCTTTCAGTTTTTCACTTGCATGGCTTTAATATCTCTATCGACCTGGTCCTCCCATCTTTCTTTCGATCTTCCTCTCTGTCTTTGTTTCATCTAATGACTTTTTTGATCAGGAGGTCGTTTTCTCCTCTCTCTATGTGCCCTTCCCATCTCAGTCTTTACGCTTTAATAAATCTGACAATATCTTCTAATTTTGTTTCTCTAATTTTATGATTCATTCTGCTCCTTATTTCACCGTTTTCTATTTTTATTGGGCCCGCGATTCTCATTCCTCTTACGTATTCTTAGTGTTTTTTCGTCTTTACTTGTAAGGCCAATTGTCTCAGCTGCGTATGTAGTTACAGCTCTGATTGCCACTTTGTACACTTTCAGCTTTATATTTCTAGATAAGTTCTTGACCTTCATTAGGTTATGGTATAAATATGTTCTATTGCCTGCTATTATTCGTTTCGTTATTTCTCATTTTTTCCATTCACTATTACTCCCAAGAATTTAAATTGCTGAACCTTTTCAAAAGTATAATTTCCTATTTTCATTCCTTTCAATTTGATATTATCTTTTCTAGAGCATATTAGATATTTTGTTTTTACTTGATTGATTTCTAATCCTCTCTGCCTTGCTAGCTTTGCTAGGGCTTTTAGAGCTTTTTCCAGACTTCCCTTGTCTCTTCCCATAAGTGGATATGCTAATAGTTGTTTCAAAGACTAGGCTAAAGTTCCTTTGATCCCACTGGTCTTTACTACTCCCTCTAACGCTATACTGAAGAGAGGTGTTGACAATACATGTAAATATTTTGTTTGTGGTGCCTTCTTCTGTTTTTAGTTTTAGCTCAGGATCTGGCCATAATTATTTTTGTTAGTATAATTAGCCTTGCAGTAATATTTAGATTTTTCATTTCTTTTAACAAAGTCGAAGGCCTGCCTGAAGTCTATGAAGAGAATGTGTGGTTCTATGTTCTGCTCGTGACATTTCTTGCATGTTTGCATAATTATGTGTATCGCATCTGTAGTCGATATGTCTTCTCTGAATCCTTGTTGATAGACCCCAACCTTTTCTTCTGAATATTGGTTAATCTGTTGTCTGATGAGGGTTGTTAGAATTTTTTATTTCGTGCTCAGTAGTGAGATTCCTCTATAGTTGTTACAATCTGTTTGTTCTCCCTTCTTAAATATCCACTTTTCGGGTAGTTCTTCTGTTTCCCATATTCTAGCGATTAGGTTATAAATGTCTCCGTTTTAAATCAGTTCGTTAGGTACTTGATCTGGCCCCGGTGTTTTCTTCAGTTTCATTTTGTTAATTATCTGTAGGTATTCTTCATATGTTGGTGTCTTTATTTTAATGACACTCTTGTCTTCTATTGCATATTCTTCCTCTTATGGGTTTTCTTTGCAATTATATAATTCTGTGAAATGCGTTTTCCATGATTTGTTGTCAATTTTAGTTACTGGTCTACTTTTTTTTGTTGCTTTTTTAGATATCCAAATAGTTTAGCGCTATCTAGACTATTCTTCTTTAGGTCTTTTAACAGTACTTCAATCCATTGTCTTTTTTGTTTTTGCAGCAATTATCAGCTCCTTTCTTTTTTCTCTGTATTCACTCCTATGTTGATCTTCTTTAGTTGTTATACGTTTATTCCTCGCTTGGTTCTTCTCTTTGATTTTAATTTCGCTTTCTGTATATGATCATTTTTTATTTCCCTCTGTTGAAAATTGTTTCTTTTATATTTTTCCACATTTCTTCTGTCTTGTTTACCTCTATTAGTTTTCTCTCTACAGTACTTTTATATTGGTCTTTTATTTTCCATACTTTTAACTTTTCTAGGTTCCATCTTTTTGTTCTTTTTTTATCTTCTCTGTTTAATTACTTTCCTATTATTAAAAAAATTGTCAGTATCCGCGTATATGATCTGACGTCCTGTACTATTGTTTTCCATTTTTTGGATACTATGATGTGGTCTATCTGATTCCTGTAGGATTTTCCCGGTATCATCCATGTTACTTTGTGTTTTCTTCTATGTTCAAAATTTGCGGTCATTATGTAACTATTTGTTATTGCTGCTAGGTAACATTATTTTTCTCCATTATCATTTGTCTCGTGATGGATAGTCTCTCTCCCTGCCACTTCCTTATATTGGTTTTCTTTCCCGCCTTTTGCGTTTTGAAACTAATAAAAATATTATGACATAGAAATGACTAAGAAATAAAACGAACTTATTTCTGTTGTAAAGACCTTGTTATTATTCTCATGACAATAGAGTGTCCCTAGCAACAATTGCTGTTCACCTTGCATTAATGTATCAAGAAGGCTTACCTTATGCCATTGCCAATAATGTCGTTTCTCATTATATAGTAGTTGTCAAAATGACAGTGAAGTAGTTAACGAAATGACAGACAAGTAGTGATTAAAATGACAGACAAGCAGTTGTCATCATCTTTTGGAACCGTTGAGGTACTTTTTTCATACATCGATCATGAGGTTAAGACATAAATTGAAAGCAAAATGTACAGCAAAGATTTTATTTTTGTTATTTTAATGTTTAGGACGACGAAAAATTGTGGTTCGAGACCGTCCAACTTCACCCACAGTAATGAAAAAAAGACGTCTAGCAGCCAACGCTCGAGAAAGAAGACGAATGAACGGTTTAAATGAGGCTTTTGATAGACTTCGAGAAGTAATACCCAGCTTGGATGCTGAACATAAACTTAGCAAATTTGAAACACTGCAGATGGCACAGACGTATATTTCAGCGTTAAGAGAATTATTAGATCGATCGGAAATGGATCGATAACCTTTATTTTATTTGTAATTCTAACTCATACTTCTAGTCTCAATGTTTGCATAATCTATTGTGAATAATTAATTAATGTTAGTTTTAGATAATTTTTGTACAACTGATAAAAGTTTAAAATAAAGTATGCACCAAAATATCGCTCGAAACACAAATTTTCAAATAAATTATTTTTTCACTTATTGTTTTTATTTTTGTTGTAACGAAACTACGCCACTGGGCGAATTATTGTTATCAAAAGACTTTCCGGAATTCTCTAGAAGTCAAGAATAATCAAGAGATGGTGCTGCGGGCGAATGTTCTGGTACCAAAAATAATAAAGGACCCTTTTCTCGAACTCTCTGGTTCTCGAACGTGAGATGGCGTCGCAGTATATATAAACCGGACTCGTAGGCAGGCGAGGAGAGTATTCAGTATAGCGCGAATATTTAAACTTCCGAATAGTGCAAATAAATAAAGTATAGATAAATTATTGTAAATTTAGTGTTTAGCAGTGTTATAGTTTGTGTAGTTATTCGTTAGGAATAAATCGACTTAAAAATAAATCGAACCTGTGTTTTAATTTGATAAAAACGTTACAATTGGTGTCAGAAGTGGGATATTTTAATTTAACTAGTGGACTTTTCGAGTGCAGTTTTTGTAATTTTGTGATAAAACTTTTTCCGGTTTCGGTATTGACTTTTAGACATTTTGGATAGTTCTTTTTTGAAGTGCTTATTAAGATAATTCGAAATGAAGTTAACACAGTTAACGGTTAAACAGTTAAAAGAACAACTAGAAGAACGTGATAAAGACACTGCGGGCACCAAAGCCACCCTTGTGCAAAAATTGAGGGAAGCATTAACCCAAGAGGGATGTGACCCAGAAACTTTCGAATTTTCTTCCACCGAAGAATCAATCTTGGCGAAAATGGAGAAGGTTGATGGGAAAATGGAGGAAAATGCTAAGAAGGTTGAAGGAAAGCTAGAAGAAGTTATTAAAACGGTTGACCATAAATTTGAACAAGTCGAAGAAAAGTTTGAACGAGTCGAAGAAAAGTTTGAACAAGTCAAAGGAAAGTTCGAATGCTTAGAAAACAAAATCAGACAATTAGAAAACATGGTCACCAACACTAACCTCGCCGAACAGGATGTAAAAGTTATTGAAACTACAGACAAGAAAGAATTAGTATACGAGGAATGTGGCGGCGGTATGAGATTCAAACTGCCGAATTTCCACGGTAAATCGTCCTGGTCCACGTATGTCAAACAGTTCGAAGCAATCGTGATGGCCAATCGATGGACAGAACAACAAAAAGCCATATCGTTGACCGCTGCTCTGTGAGGTGACGCCGCAGATATTTTGAGATCAATACCTAAAGATCAGACACTTTTCTCCAGATTGGAAAACCGCTACGGAGATAGCCACTTACAGCAAGTTTATAAAGCCCAATTGCGCACCCGAAATCAACGCGCAACCGAGAACTTGCAACAATTTGAGGCGGACATCGCGCGTATGGTCCGGTTGGCGTATCCTATGGCGCCCGATAGCTTTCTGGAAGAAATAGCAGTCGACACTTTTGTAAATGGCTTGAGGGACAACGATTTACAGAAAGCTTTGAAACTGGCTCGACCGAAGCTACTAGATGAAGCTCTCGCTATAGCGCTAGAACATGAAACGGCAAGCCAAACTTCGCGGGGTCACCGTTTAAGAACGATTGGAGAAGAATCAGAGACTGAAAGCCTCGAAGAACTGGTAAGAAGAATTATTCGTCAAGACAAAACGGAGACGAGACGGGAACCAAGGTGCTGGAATTGCGGCGAGTTCGGTCACCTACGCCGCAACTGCAAGAAACAGCCGTCGGAAAACTTAAAGCGAATGCAGGAATATGACTGTGATATCGAGCATAGGGCAGGAAAAACCCATCTCAACGCTGATGCATTGTCAAGAAGACCGTGCAAAGAAAACTGCACTCATTGTTCGCGATTAGAGGAAAAACTCTGCCCTGTACGACGAACCACTGTCGTTAACGAGAGCTAGCAACTCCAAGAGCTACGGAAACCTCAAGAAGAAGATCCATGCTTGAGAATTGTATTGGGTTGGAAACGTCACGGTGAAAGACCTCCTTGGCAAGAAGTAAGCGCACAAAGCCCAGAAGTTAAATCATATTGGAGCCAATGGGATAGCCTAGTGATGCGGAGCGAAGTACTGTATCGAACTTTCGAGAGTGAAGATGTTACCGAGTCCAGATTACAGATGGTGGTACCAAGAAGCAAAGTGCCGGAAATTCTACGTCAAATGTACGATGGTACGTCAGGAGGGCACTTCGGAATAACGAAGACCCTGCAGAAAGTTCTCGAGCGATTTTACTGGGTGAACTGCAAGGATGATGTGAGACGCTGGTGCCGGAAGTGCGAGTTGTGTGCTGCAAGTAATGGAACCGTTGGCAAAAAACGAGCTCCCATGAGGCAGTATAACGTGGGAAGTCCAATGGAAAGAGTGGCGATAGACGTCGCAGGACCATTTCCGGAAACGGACGATGGAAATAAGTAAATCCTGGTAGCCATGGACTATTTCACGAAGTGGACGGAGGCTTACGCGATCCCTAACCAAGAGGCTGCGACCGTTGCGGAAGTGTTGGTCAAAGAGTTCTTTAGTCGGTTTGGTGTGCCTTTAGAAATTCATTCGGACCAAGGCAGGAACTTCGAGTTGGTCCTCTTTCAAGATGTATGCCGTTTGCTAGGTGCCCATAAAACCAGAACAACGCCTCTGCATCTTCAGTCAGATGGCATGGTCGAAAGGATGAATCGAACGATGGGAAAACATCTATCTAAAGTGGTATCGGAGCACCAGAAAGATTGGGACCAATACCTACCCATGTTCCTGATGGCGTACCGATCAGCAGTTAATGAAACCACCGGCCAGACACCTGCCTGTCTCATGCTTGGACGTGAATTACGCCTACCATGCGACCTTGAATTTGGCAGCAAACCTTCAGAAGAGGGCGTCGCTGGTGAAGGCTACGCAGACCAACTTAAGCTGAAAATGCATCAGATCCATGACATCGCCCGGAAGAATATTCAGATTGCTAGCGATCGCATAAAAAAACAATATAATGTCAGGTCAAATAACAGGATATTTGAAACAGGAGACCTTGTATGGCTTCACAACCCACAGCGACGCAAAGGTTTATGTCCCAAGCTGCAGAGACAATGGGAAGGCCCGTATGAGATTAAGAAAAGGATAAACGACGTAATTTATCGAATTCAAAAACTGCCTAGAGGAAAGCCAAAAGTGGTCCACATAAATCAACTTTCACCTTACGAAGGCTCTAATAATATCGAGGAAGCTAGGGCTGTTTCGCAGGAAGCAAGCATCGAAGAGAATCGGCCTGACTTTGACACATTCATTACCGATTACGCCAAGCGAAAGAAAATTAGGTTAAGCGTTACTGCAGAAGTTCGACAAGACATCTTTAAAGTTCCTAGAAACGTGTCGATCGCTCACTGTGTGTCTCGAGATCTTAGTATGGAAAGAGGCATAGCATCCGTCTTCAAGAAGAAATTTGGACGTTTAGATGAACTGCTCGACCAACAACCACGGGTAGGCAAAGTGTTGCGATTAGAAGATGGCCGCAGGTCCATACTTTATCTGGTGACGAAAAGGGCGTCCAATGAGAAACTGGCCTACAGGGACATTTGGCACGCATTGAGTAACTTGAAGGAAATTATGAGTCATTACGGGATCAAGGAGTTGGCGATACCAAAGATCGGCAATGGAACGGAACAAATTGACTGGAAGATTGTAAGGAGCATGATCGAGGTAATTTTCTATGGTTCCGTAGTGTCAATAACAGTTTGCTGTTACCAACCGAAAGAAGTAGACCTACAGAAGATCGTGGACTGTTATTTTTTTGGTAAAGGGTTCTGTCGGGCTGGGTCTAACTGTCGTTTCCGTCATACACCTGGGAAGCACTGGAAAGTCTCTGATCGGGACTCTCTGGTTCTAGAACGTAAGATGGCGTCGCAGTATATATAAACCGGACTCGTAGGCAGGCGGGTTAATCTTCCGAATAGTGCAAATAAATAAAGTATAGATAAATTATTATGAATTTAGTGTTTAGCAGTGTTATAGTTTGTGTAGTTATTCGTTAGGAATAAATCGACTTAAAAATAAATCGAACCTGTGTTTTAATTTGATTATTTTTTTCACCTGTCAAAATATCACAATTTTGTGATGTCGTCCAATGAAAACGCTTAATCTTTAATGTTTTATGCTAAATCTAGCCAATCATTCCGGTTTATATTGATAAAACCACTAGTGGTTTTACTAGTATTGATAAAATTATAGAACTGTCAAAAATTCAATAACAATATTGAACAAACAATTTTTTTGTTTATAAGTACCTTACTTTAAATCAACATTCATTTATATTATCTAAATATTCTGAAATATATTTTGTAATTATTATTATCACAATTCAATTCATGGTTCTGCATGCATTTAAAACTTTTATATGCCTACAGGCAAATGTGGTCTTGTAGGTAAACTTTAAATAGATATACCTAATAATTTTTATTTTGGTAATTTTCTCTTTAATAATATAATTGTATAAATAGGTATAAAAATAAATATTTATTCAAATCATAACCCTGTTTTCACGACGCTCACGACAACTGGCAACTGTCAATACTATCTAGTGTACAGGATAAGTTAATAGGCGGGGTAACGGCATTTCGTTTGTGTTAATTATGAAATATACGTTGTTGTAGGAAGTTTTTTAAATAAAGTAGTCTTTGTACAGAATGGTTCAAAAAATAATCTTCTCAAATACCACTCGTCCTGTAATATTTTACTAGATAAATTTTTATTTTCCAGACTCAAACTTTTTTATTTTAGGCAAAACTACTCAAACAAACTGAATATGATAAAATCACTCGTCCTACGGACTCGTGAT
The DNA here is from genome assembly GCA_964028335.1 of Altica lythri. Taxonomy (NCBI): domain Eukaryota; kingdom Metazoa; phylum Arthropoda; class Insecta; order Coleoptera; family Chrysomelidae; genus Altica; species Altica lythri. Next base: position 38,829,137 of record OZ034808.1, on the reverse strand, counting down.
TTTATCACATTTCAGTTTGTTTTCGTATTTTTGCCAAATAAAAAAGTTTTCGTGGAAACTAAAAATTTATCGATAAAATTTTAAGGACTCGTGGTATTACCTTTGATAAAAACGTTACATTATCTATGCTTCGTTCTTCCTTATTCTTAAGAATAATATATCAGTTATTTTTACAGTTATTTACTATTTTTTATATGAATTGTATTTGGAGCTGATTTTTCTGGCAGAATACAGTTAATACGATCAGTCGTCATTTTTATGTTCTACTTCTTCTTCTTCTTATTTCTCCTTCTACTAGGATTACTCCTGTTTGGCTACCTATGGCTATTCCGTTTCTGTGGTTGTTGTCTGTCAGCTTTCTTACCATCTTTTGGGTGGTCTTCCTTGAGGTCGTTTGCTATATGGTTTGTTGTATTTTAGGTTGTCTCTTCGGTTCCATTCTGTCTACGGATCCCATTGCTTTCGTCTATTTTTAAAAATATAATTATGCTTTGTATCCCACATTGTTCTCGCATAGTTTTATTTCTTTGTCTGTCCCTTAATTAAACTCCTTTTATTGATCTTAGCACTTTCATTTCAATGTTATTTATTTTTTGTTTTGTTCTTTTTGTGTCAGCTCTTGTTTCGGCTGCATAGGTTAGAATAGGTCTCACCACTGTTTTGTATATCTCTACTTTACTTTCTGTGGTCATATGCTTGTTTTTCCATACTGTTCTATAAAGAGATCCACTTACTTTTGCTGCTTCGTTGGCTATTACTTTAATTATTTTCCTACCGCATGTTACTTCAACCCTCAAGTAATTGAATGCCATAACCTGTTCTATTATTCTGTTGTCTAGTTCTACTTTGCATCGTTTTGGCTCTTTGCTTATTAGCATGCATTTCGTTTATCATCATGTTAAATCTTTTTGCTTCTAGATTAAAAGTATGGAGTTGTCTTTGTAGATCATCCTCGTTATCCGCGATAAGAACTGCGTCATTCGCGTAACATACGATTGTTATATTGTGTGGTCTCATTCTGTAGCCTTCTTTCCTTTTGACTTTTCGTATAATTTGTTCCATGATGAGGTTGAGCAATAGAGGACTGAGTGAGTCTCCCTGTCTTACTCCTGATTTCATGATTAAAGGTTCTGTTTCTCCTTCTGGTGTTATGACTTTTGTTACGTTGTTCCGATTAATTTCTTTTATCAGTTTGATTATACTAGGGTGTATTTTTTGCTCCCGTGATATTTTCAAGATGTTCAGTTTTCCTTACTCTGTCGAAGGCATTCTTCAAATCTACGAAGCACATATATACCGGTTTATTGATTTTTCCACTAGTTCTCTTATTATGAATCTAGCGTCTACCATCTTCTCAGTATTGTTCCTCCGTATTTTATGAGCTCATTATAAATCCCGTCTGGGCCAGGTGATTTTCTGTTTTTTTAGGCTTTTTATTACCACATTTATTTCCGTCTCTGATATCTCTACTGTTCCTCTACTGTTCTTCCGTATCCGTCATTTTTTTTATCGTTAATGGCATCTTGTGAAATGTTCAACCCATTGTTCATTCGTGACGGTTTCAATTCTTAGGAACTCGTTCATGTCTGTTCTTTGCTTTCGTATCATTTTTCAGATTCTTTTTTGTGCATCTTAGTTTCACTAAGGGCACATATTTCGATGTTCTGTGTATCAAGTTTATTTATAATTTCTTGATCTCTCTTAGTCCACGATGCAATGTTCCATGTTCCTATTCTAAATATGTTCTTTCTCTTAGTTCTTAGTCCTTTTTCTCGGTGTCAGAATGTAAGAGGGATTGGTATCGACATATTCCACTATTCCTAATGGCAGTTCGATCGGCTATTAAGGAATCAACAGGCCAAACGCCTGCGAAGTTCCTGTTCGGTAGAGAAAGAAGACTAGTATGTGACTTGGTGTTTGGCAGTAAACCTGGTAAAGAAGTGGCCCGTGAAGAATATATCGCCGATCTTCAGAATCGAATCAATACACACCACAAACCAAAAAATAATACACACAACCTGGTGCGTGGGAAACTTCAATTATCTAGTGATCGGATGAAGAGGTACTATGCCACGCGGTCAATGGAAAAGAGTTAACAAGTTGGAGATTTAGTCTGGCTCTATAACCCCCGACGGCGTCGGGTCGGGGCATTTGTCCCAAATTACAGAAGAACTGGGAAGGTCCATACACCATCAACGATGTCATTTATCGGATCGTGAAAATTCCTAGAGGGGAATCCGTCGTGGTCCATCATGGTTGGTTAGCGCCTTACTAGGGAAACCACAGCGGGGATGTGCAGCAGCTCCTAGAAGATGGTTTGGCTGGCTCAAGGTGTCTGTGGCATCTCGATCTAGGAAATATTAAAATTCCGGGAGGAATGAATCTAAGGAGGGGGCAGTGTAACGGGATAACCGAATAAGGAGCTTTACTTAAAAGACTGATTTTAGGTTATGTATTCCAGAATCTTCTAAATGTAGTTATTAGGTTAGAACATGTTCTCGCAAAGACTAGAATATTTGTTTGTTCTATATAAATATGCAGTTAAGGAGATTCAAATGGTTTATTGTAATTGTAAAACTGTTTACACGTTATCCAGCAGAGTTCTTGTGTATCCGTAACAATTTTGGTGAATAAATTGTGTTAAAAGTCCCCATAAGTGTTTTACCTAATACTAATATTTATAGGTACAGATTTGACTGTTTTCTAATCGCAGAGATTTAACTATAAGAATTTTATTCTTCTGAAATATAAAGCGTATGTCATTATCATGACAGTTGACATCGCGAAATTTACCGATGCGACCCGATGCGTCACTCATTGCATAAACAAGAAATAAAAGAATCACATTGTAGTCTCAAGAATTGCTTAATTTCGTAGGTATATTAATAACTCTTGTTAATAAAATTTTTAATTATTGTAAAAAAGAACATAAAAATAATTAAACGATGAGGTAGGTAACACTATACCATTGTATTAATAATTATATCAATCAACTAAGATATATACAAAAACCAAATATAACAGTAAACAATGGCTCTTTTATATATAATAACAAGCGCCTTGATCCTTGATCCTTGATCAAGTAATGAAACTTCAAACCATAGATTAATTAAAACCTATAATCTGTGCTTCAAACTAAAACTTTTATTCACAGATGCTTTTATTCATCAAGAAACTTTTATTGCGCCATCTCACCGTTGTGTTCATAACTATTTTCCAGAAGAGCCATCTTGTATAAACAATTGTAACTATAAAATGTTTAGATTTATACAAAAATAACAATTTACACTTTACTCTGCCTGTAAACAATTTAAATAAATGATACAGTGCCTTATCTAAACTAAGGCACTATAAAATAACGTGTACATAAACTTAAATTCGCAAAGGCCTCTTCACCATAGTATATGTAGCCAAGTTTTTCATTAAAATATGAATAATTAATATTCTTTAGATAATATTACTTGTGCGTATAAATCAATAATTACAACATTTTAAACCAAAAACAAGAAATACTAAAGAACAAAAACGTAATTTATATTAAATTATTGCATAGCTGCCAATTGTGCAGTAATTTGTTAATTTAAAATTTAATAATCAAAAAGCAATGTAATCACAAACACAAAAATAAACAATTAAATCACTATTATATATTTATTTTAAGTACATTCTACAATTCATAAAAATTGTCTAGTAAATTAGTTTCAATTTGTATTTGTACTATTTTGAATACAAGATTTTTATTTTAGACATTTGGCAATGCTGAGACATAATTTAACACAAGTTGTTTGTTGTTTGTCAGATTGTCTGTTACAAACGTCATTTCCGGGAGGTGTGTATTAATTATTAATTAATAAGTGTATTGTTTATCAAGATATTAAGTCACAACATTCTACATTTTTGGTGTTGAGTAAAAGCACAACATTAAAAAATGAATAACTTTAACAGTAAAGCGTGGGGCAGGTCAAATAATTCCCCAAACATGTTAAACCAAGGCCAGTTACAACCCCAATTAATGAACCAAGCGGGTGGTTTAGGTAACATGGGTACCGGAATGGTACAGTTTCCTTCGAACCAACAAGTATTCCAGAACATGGGTTTAGGACAACAAAATTTGGGTTTGGGATTACAACAAATGGCGAACGCTGCAGCATTGAATTCACAAATTGCGAATAATCCTATTTTCCAACAAGTAACGTATCCTAATACTAGAGGTTTAAATCCGACTGCGTTCCAAACGATTTCTAACAATCAGAATAGTTCAGGCTCAGGTAAACAACGAGTATTTACTGGTAAAGTTACACAGATGCACGACAATTTTGGTTTGGTTGATGAAGAAGTAATGTTCCAAATGAACGTGTGTGTTAAAGGTTCACATCCTTTAGTAGGTGATAGAGTACTAGTAGAAGCTCAATACACACCAAATATGCCATTTAAATGGAATGCTACTCGTATTCAAGTGCTTTCTGGTAACCAATCAAGACAATCTAAAAGTTACAGTAGTAACTATAGTGCTGTACCTCCACCTTCTGATCGAGGTAGAAAAGGTAGTAGAAGAGATAGATCCAGAGAAAGGGAGAGAGATGACGATGACTTGGAGAGGAAACGAAGAAGAGAAGATAGAATTAGAGAAAGGGAGAAAGAGGAAAAGAAATCGCCTATCAGGAAAAGAACAAAATCGAGGTCTAGGTCTCCTAAAGGAGGTAGAAGAAGAGCAAGAGTTATACCTAGATACATGGTGCAAGTTCCTAAAATTGATTTAGATTTGTGAGTACCAATTTTTTTAATTATAATATATCATTTCAATTTGAATGAAAAATCGATTAAATTTATATAAATGTTCCCTAATTTTTAACCTTGATATTATATATATTGGCGATATATATAAGATTGAGATATTCATTACGTGTACAAATTACTGGGTTTTTTATTTTTACAGTATATAATCCCATTTTTAATATATATTTCTTTAGGGAATCCGGAGATGTTCTCGAAATAAAACGACGCTACAAAAACATGTATATTCCGTCCGATTTTTTCTACACCAACATTAAATGGGTAGAATCGTTTCCGCCAAGTAAGCCTTTCGCAATCAGTAAACCCTGTTCGTTCCACGTAATGAACAAAGAAGTAGACGATCCTTTTGCGGAAAATCCAGTGATTGAACCAACAGACTCTGATTATATTTTTTCAGCTAAAGTTATGTTGATGAGTACACCAGGATTAGAAGAAATGTATCAAAAATGCTGCGCTTTAGCTGAAGATAAAGATGCTAGTGATAAGGATTATGTACATCCGACGAGATTGATTAACTTCCTGGTGGGATTACGAGGAAAAAATGAAACTATGGCTATTGGTGGAGCTTGGAGTGCTTCTTTAGATGGAGAAAATCCGGATAAGGATCCATCTGTGTTAATTAGAACAGCGATTAGAACATGTAGGTCACTTACTGGGATTGATTTGTCCAATTGCACACAATGGTAAGTATTTTTTAATTGTCGATAGCAACAGAGTTTTTATAACAGTAGGATTCTTCATTTGCCACTTTTGATTAAATTTTATTATACTTATTCAGTTAGATTTAAAAATAGTCAAGACATTAAAAATAATATTTTTGTATTTTATTAGTAGTCCAATGCTAGTATAGGTCGTGTTCGCAAATAGCCCCATGAGCAAAAGTTTGAATCGAGATCAGCTGACACTGTATGTTCCCCAATAGGTACCGTTTTTTGGAGCTGTATTACCGCCGGAGCGAGTCCACCCACAAGGGCAAACCAATCCCGGCCCGTGTTGAGACCGTCGTACTCTTTCTGCCTGACGTGTGGAGTTGCTTGCCAACGAGGCTGGAGTGGGACAGCGCACATACCGCCTACAGGAGACAGTTGGACCGAATTCTCAATGTCAATGCCACGGATGATGCTGCTGCTGCTGGAGGTGCTGCTGCCGGTGGTGCTGAGAGTCTGGATGATGTGGCCTCTACTGCTGATGAAAAGGCATCCAATTGTTCCTAAATATATATATTTTTTTCAAAACACTTGTGGCGTCGCTTGAGTTGAGGGAGTGTCGAGTGATTTGTGGAGCCGAGCTCTTCCTTTGCAAATTGTGGATTTTCTTTTCTAGTATTAATTTTTTAAAATATTTTTTATTGGTCCTGAGGGAATCCCGTTTGTTCAGATTTTCAAACTATGTTCCTAGAACAAAAACGATTTTTCCAGAAATATTTCGCACTATTTTTAATTCAAGAACTAAAAAAATTTCTTTAGACTTTTTTTATATGCTATTGTTATTTAAAAAATTAAGTTTTTGTAGAATGTTCCGATTTTATTTTATCAAAGTTTTCTGGGCTTTTTGTAAAATATGAGCCATTTCAGATTTTTTCAAAAGTTTTAATTGTCTTTATATTGTAATTCTTTCATATCGATTTATCCGGTTTGTTGAGATTTTTTTAACTTTTTCAGGATTAGTCTAATAAACTTTTGAATATTATTTTAGTATTACCGTTTTTTGACCACAAAAGATTTCTAAAAAAATCTTGACATTTATAATCGCAATTGTAGGTTTTTAGAGCGGATGAGTTTGTGTTAAATTAAATTACTATTTAATCATGTTATGAAAAACCGAAAAATGAATTGATCATAACGAACTCTTATCGCTCATTTTTACATGCAAAGTAGAAGTATAGCTTCTATTTGTCACTCCCAAGACTGACAAGATTTTTTTCTTGTTTCTTCTTGAATTTTTAATGATTTTTTTTAAACATTTTAAAAATAAATTTATCAGAACGAGCTCTTATGACAAGGTTTTTTTTCTTGTTACTTCTTGAATTTTTAATAATTTTTTTAAACATTTATAGAGCTGTATATAATTTTCTTGTTGTTATTCTTGAATAATATTTTTGGAAACTTTCAAAATTAAAAAAAAACTACTTTTTTTTAATGATGTATAAATATTGTAATTTTAATAACTTTAGTCTTTCTAAATTTCAACTTCTTCCACAACTTGTAGTTTTCTCTTCTCCACAATCGCGACAACTCCTTCTATCGTCGGCAGAAAAAGAAAAAACCGAAGGTGACACTGTATGAATCAATGTTGATTGATGGTTTGAATGTTGGGTGATGTTATACAGAAAAATCACATATGTAAACTAATATTTTAAAATTTTCCTATAGGACGAAGAAGTGCTAGAAGATAAAATTGATCCAACTCATTATTCCCAATTGGATCCTAAGTCTATGGGTGTTATTGAACTTAGGACTGAGTTAAAAGCAAGAAATTTGAGTTCTAAAGGATTAAAGTCACAGTTAGTGGCCAGGTTAGCAAAAGTTTTAAAAGTTGAGGCTACAGAGAAAAATGAAGATAAGGAAAAGGATTCGAAAGAAGAGTCTGAGTCCGATGTTTCTGTACAAGAAGTAAAGAAAAATGAGGTCAGTCATTTGTTTGAAACTTTTTGTTTGTCTATAGCGACTGTAGGTGTTTATTATTTTTGTAGATTTTGTAATAGCTAAGAAAGCTTCTATTAACTAATGATATTTTGATTGATTTCCACATGTACTCTAACCAATATTCGCTGTGAGAAATTGGTTGGTAGGGATATGAAAGGTATCGTTAGCGCATCCCATGGCATAAATGAGCAATAGTGTGCTTAAAACTATACTTATTATTTACTATTCATTAATTGAGTATTACAGAGTGCGGTAGCATAACCAAACACATTTTAGCCGCCTTCATGCATTGGTACAACGAGGAGCGTGCTTTTGCGTGGAGGCTAACTTTTCGAGCAGATTTTCTTTGATCGGGACTCAGCCGCCTTTTAAAATCATCGTTTTAATTTAGCCCTGTTGGTTCTTTTCCCTAATAGGAAATTATTACATGGGTCACTTCGTCCAGACAAACTGCTAGTGTGACAAGACTAAAAACAATCGATTTTTATAATAATTTGGTATGTTGCGAACTACTGATTACAAATGTGTAGGCAGATTTGAAATTAAATATAGCAGATCCAAAATGTAGAACACATTTGTAAAATCTACCGCCATCTTTATTCATTATCATTTGAAATTCCGAAAATCCAGCTCGAAATCGTAACCAGTGACGTCAAAAACCCCTGAATACTAAAACTTTCGGTAAATCGGATTTTTAAATTACGGTTAACATTTTGTTTTTGTCATTTTCCAATGTTTCCTAACTTATCGACCTTTTGTTCAATAGAAACGTTTTGAAACTTACGATATATGTTTTTTTTTAGTTTTTAGTATTTCTTAAAATGTAATAAAAAATCCTTAGGATTTTGTATAACCTTCAAGAATACTTCAAATAAATAAATATTTTAGTATTCCACAGAAATGCTTAAAGATATTTAGATCTCGTATGAGTTTTCATATTTTGAAATTCATTTTATATTTTATATATATTAATCTAATTATACTTTTTATTAGGTGGAGGAGAAGAAAATGGATGAAAAAGAAAAGGCTCTCCTGGAAAAACGTCATACTCTCCCAGACCAACCTCACATTATCGTCCATCCATCCAGAACAGCAAAATCTGGAAAATTTGACTGTACAACCATGTCTCTATCGCTACTTTTAGATTATCGACCTGAAGACTCCAAAGAACATTCATTTGAAGTTTCGTTATTCGCTGAACTTTTTAACGAGATGCTAAGTAGAGATTTCGGCTTCAATATTTTTAAGTCTCTCTATGAGTTACCGGAGAAAAAAGAAGAAAAGAAAGATGAAAAAAAGAAGGATAAGGAAGATGAGAAAAAGGATGACAAACCTGATGATTCCGAAAGTAAGGATGATGAAAATGTTGATAATTCTGAAAAAAAAGATGACAATGATGAGAAGAAGGATGAGGATAAGAAAGATAAAAAGAATGGTAAGGAGGAGAAAAGTGGTGATGACGAAAGTGAAGAAGGGGAACGAAAAAAACGTGAAAGAGATAGGAAGAAAGTAAGTAAATAAATTAATTAGGGCATGTAATTTTAGAGGGAATTCAAAATTATTAAACTCCATATAAAAATTTTACTTTTAGGATCAACCCAAATCCAAAATTGTAGTTTTTTATATTTTAATTTTGCATTTTTTTCATAAATTCTGAAATTTAGGCGGAAGAATTTCAAAATTTAACATTTTGAAAATTCAGTGTGAAAAATTTTTTTTTTTGGGAAATGTTTAAAAAACATACTTCCTTTTCAAATTCTTTAATATAAAAAGTTTAATAGGGCTATGGCAATTTTTCAAAATTTATTAGGAAATACCATCATCCAGCTAAACAGGATTCAAATACTTGCTTACCTTGGCATAATAGGTGCTCTGAGAGGGGCTTTAATAGTAGCAGAGGAAGGTCTGTTAGACCTTACTTGTCTGTGCATTATTTTGAAAGGTGAAGCAAGGATGGGCTTCTATATGTTGTAATCAAATCTTAGCAAACTAAACTTTGTAAGATGAAATCACAACAAAGTAATACAGAAAGTTAGAAAATACATGTGGGGGGAAGAAATCAGACCACATCACATGGTTTTCACATACCTAACTAAAAGAACATTTCATGTAGATATATATCAATGGAAGGACTGGCACAACGATTTCACAGAGCATCAACGATTTTCCAAAACTGTTGCCAGAGCTATAAAACAAGTTAGACATGATTACGAGGAAGCAATTGCCAATACAGACAATCCAAAAAAATTGTATAAATACGTACGCTCCAACCTTAATGCAAAAGTGAGCATTCCTCTTCTAAAAAAATCTGACAGCAATATGTGCTTTACTGACACAGAAACAGCTGAAGTACTGGCCGACACCTTCCTATCTGTATTTACCGATGAACCAGATGTTTCTCTACTGCGTCATCCAAACACCACGAGAATAGAGCACTCTTCAACAAATGTTGAATTCACTCCTGAAGTAGTGAAGAAACATTTGTTAAACTTAAAAGCATTTTCTTCCCTTGGATTGGATGGTGTAAGCTCATTTTTATTGAAGAAATGTGCAAATGAAATATGTACCCCACTTTCTAAGATACCTAATGTGCACCTCATTCGCCTCATCTCGTTTACCACAAGCGTGGAAAGTATCTTCGATAACTGCAATATTTAAAAAAGGTGATAAATTAAATGCCACCAACTATCGGCCGATTAGCCTACTTTCAATTCCTTCTAAAATTATGGAAGCTCTAATTGCAGATGAAATTTCAGATTTTGTTACTCAACACCAAATTATCCCTCAAGAACAACATGGATTCGTCAAAGGTAAATCCACTACAACAAATTTGCTTGGATGTATAAATGACTGGACAAAAGCTCTTGACTTAAAATCACCTACTGATATAATATATTTGGATTTTGCTAAAGCTTTTGACCGTGTTCCGATTAAAAGACTGTTATACAAGCTTGAATTTCTGGGTGTTCGGGGAAAGCTACACGATTGGATTAGTGATTACATGACAAATAGAACTTTTAAGGTGAAAGTTGGTAAATCGTTTTCATCTGAAAAACATGTACTTAGTGGTGTTCCTCAAGGTTCAATTCTTGGCCCCCTTCTTTTTATTATATACTCAAGCGACTTATCTTGCCAGATTAGTAATACCAAATCCTTCTATGCAGACGATACGAAAATATACGGAAATCCGTTCACAAATTACAATTCTTTGCAAGAAGACTTAAACTCCATACAGCAATGGTGTGATAACTGGCTCCTACCTCTGAATGTGAATAAATGCGTGGTACTACATCTTGCGAAAAACAGTCCTTGTTTGCAATACTCTATCGGAAACCACCCACTTAGTAATGTCACATCGCATGTTGACTTAGGGGTTACTATCACCTCTGACCTAACTTGGTCGGAACATATTCTAAAGACTAGTAGACGTGCCAACTCAGTCATTTATATGATTCAAAGAACATTCTCAAAAGTGTCGTTTTCCACTTCAATAAAACTGTATAAAACGTATGTGCGCCCAATCATGGAATACGCCGGCACCGTATGGTGTCCGATATTAGTGCGCGATCAAACAATACTTGAAAACGTACAACGACGTGCAACGCGAATGGCGTTTGGGCTCAACCAACATCGTCCTTCGTACGAAGAAAGATTAAATGCTGCCAAGTTACCGTCGTTCGCAAACCATAAAATTCGGGGTGACTTAATAATAACTTTTCGCGCCTTGCAGTTTAATTACGCCGGACTTAGTCAATTATTTTGTGTAAATAACAACGATCGCCTGCGTGGTCATCAGTTCAAGCTCCGTAAAGAGAATTTCCAAACCAGATGTAGGCAGTATTTCCTTACAAATCAAGTGTTCTCTATTTGGAATGGTCTTTCTAAAGAAACTGTTAGTGCTCCATCAGTGAATGTGTTCAGGAACAGAATAGATGAACAAATTTTTAGCTAAATTTATATTATGTTGTCTACAATACATTGTTTTGTTATTAGGCTTAATAGGACCTATGTCCTCAGCCTTAAATTTATATTAATAATAATAATAATAATGCGAGAACTCAACCCGAGCTTCAGAGAATGGATGGATCTAAGACTGAAAAAAGTTTAGGAGCAGATATTTACAGCAGTGGTAGAAATGTGAAAGTTTCTGTTCCGCTGGTAACACACCTCTGTGCCATCTTGCAATACACTACTCGTTGCAGAACGTAACAGGGTCAAACTGGTTTGGGAATCAGGACGTAGATGAATCAAGGCAACGAGCAGACTGATATACTTACAAAAAAAAGTTCAACTACAATATTCTACGGTCCGAAGCAAGATGAAAACTGTAGTTCAGATTATAGCAGAGTACCTTAAACGATTAAACACAGACTGAGTCATTGCGAGGCACTGGTTCGCAGCAGACAGTCAATCTTGAAGAGTGATTCCTCAAGCATATGGCACCCATTTTTTAAACCTGTACAAATCAGTACAGGTTACCAAGAAGTTGAAATGGGTACCATGAAGTAGAATTATGTTATAGCAGTCAGACGGCTTCCAAAGGCAAAAAAGAAGACCAATACAGATTTTGAATTTTTCAGAATTTGGAACTAAATATCTTAAAAATTAAAAAAGATACAATTTATTACTTTTGACCAAGTGCATAACACATTTTTAATGATATTGATACAATTTAAATTTTTTAAACGCCGTATCGGTAACTGTTTTCAAAATATCACAGTTACAAATTTGCAATCTAAACGTTTTTCAGTTAAAATTTCAGTCGCATTCGGCAAAGTCTATTACCCCTTTTGTGATTTCAAATCTTTCTACATAATTCTTTCCAATGATATATTTTTCTTCCTTTTCAGAAAGACAAAGTAAAACTCTTCACTAAGGACCGTCATCTTCTGCTTTCCTTTGTCTATTTTGATCAAACCCAGTGCGGTTACATTTTCGACAAAGACATGGAGGATCTTTTATATACCCTTGGTCTAAAACTTTCCCGAGCACAGGTGAAGAAACTCATTGGTAAAGTTATCGTGAGGGATTCTCTACATTATAGAAAGTTGACTGATAAACCCAAAGATGGTGAAAGTTCTGAAATAACAGACGAGCCACCTAAAGAAATTGATATTGAAGTTATTGCTCAAGGGAACAGGAATTTACTTCCTGTTTTTGGATCTGTGGAAAATTTAAATGCTGTTCACGTTGGCAAAAATAAAAATGATGGAATTGTTACTGATGGTATTGAATTTATTTATTTTTTATATTATTTTAGTGTTTTTTCTTTTTTTTTTTGTTTATCTCTACAATGAAAAGTAAACTGATTTGAATTTCCATTAGGAAGTTTTAAATACATTTTAAAAAATATTAAAATCTTAATTTTAAATAAATAATTACTACTTTTTTTATTATCAAAGATTAGTATCATTTACTAGGTAACCTGATGAGTAACCACCTTTCAAATGAAAAAAAAACGTGTTTTTCTATAAAATTCTATTATTTTATTCGTTATAGTCTCTTTTTAAATCTATACAATTATTCCAGCTATTTTTATTTTCTTTAGCTTTGCAAAATAGTCATTTCTTTCGTTAATTATCTCTTCCTTCGAGCTGAATTTTTAGTACTTTACTTTAACAGCTAAAACCATTTTATGGGCTTTCTTTACATTTTCCGTTGTAACTGCAACTGAGGGTTTTTCAAAATGTGGTTCATCAAATGTAGGTATAAGATCATGAAATTCACATAAGCAAAATTTGATAGTTTAATCTGAAGGTGCATTGTCCCATAATATTTACCCAGCTTTTTTCTTTTACTTTCCTCCGCAGTATTTTTCTCGCTGATCACGAATCACATTTTCATATTTTTAAAGACTGAACGGTAATCTGAACCCGGATTCGATATCAGCGAAAAAAAAAAATTACTTCGATATGTTGTATATCTGGGTCAGACATTTTTTTTATTGTGGCAGTGTACCACTAATAAACAATTATTCACCTGAAAAGCCAAATATAAATAGAAAAGTTGTACATTCAAGAAGTTTATTTTTGTATAACTTCTATTTTTATTATTTTTGATTTAGGTTTTGTAAATTTCCGTGGGTCAATAGTTGACGTGGGAAAATTAATGTCGCAGCTAGAAAGAAGTGAAAAAACGAGAATAGACACCGAGGCTCGAATGGTGGACCTGAAAACCGAAAATCAGAAGCTTTCTGATAAATATCACAAATCCAGTTCTACAGTAAAACATTTAAATTCTGAACTTAGAGAATATAAGGATAAGCTAAGGAGCTCAGAGGATTTTCTTGGTAAAATTACTGTAAGTACCTTTCTATTACTCTCCTAATGTTGCAGATAAAAAAGAACCGGTTTTTATTGTTTTTCGGGTTTTTATCGTTAATTAGATTTTTTTCACTCTATTTTGTAGCGTTTCATCTGTTAATTATTTCCTCGTTTTTAAATGTTTCTTTTACCTGACTGACTGATTGGGATAGAAGAAAATGCTCACTAGCCAGTCAAAAGAAAAAGATAGCATATTCTAATAAGCTTCTTTCTTTCTCCCACCACTAGTTTCGTATCGGTAGCACGGAAAGCTGTCTTTAGTATAGTATAACTAGACCCACTTGGATAGGAATTATTTTTACGATTTTACCAGGCCAAGTGGTTTTGGATAAACTATAATAAATGTTCGAAAATTATAAGGCACACATAAACAATGAATTTGTAATGTATGATTTCAGGCTCATTCAAAGTTGTTTCAACAAACCCTAATCGACATACGAGATAAAATCGAACCAGTTTTAAAAAGCACATCGTATAAGGAGGAAAAAAAGGAGAGAGATGATAAAAAGCAGGAGGATGGAAAATCCAGATGGGAGAAAGAAAAGGAACACATCCATTCCAAAAAGGAAGAAATTGATGATGTGGAAATGTTGGAAGTTAAGAAGGAAAAAGATAAAGATGAGTGATGTTTTTCCTGAGTTATATTATTTAGTTCTAATTTAAGTGTGTGGATTAAAAATACATTAAAATAGTTAATTGAAATATTTTACGACTTTATTTTTTTAAAAATCTATGGAACTCGTTGAAAGCGATAACAGGTGGGAGCAGCGAATGTGAAAGGTAAGAGTAAGAGCCGTGAGCTTACTCGAAAATAGGAACAACGAGAAATAGACACACAAGGGAAAGCCTGTTACTTATTTCTGTGACGATTTTTTTGTCGCAAAATCTTTTCCGAACCCTACATTAAATCGGGATATACGAATTCCTAACCGCGGTCATAAAATTTGGGGATTAGTAAGTAATTCGGTAATCCTATGTCCGAATTCCTAACTCAACATCTTTTACCTGATCTTGGCGACTACTTTAGATTTCTTAATCGGATTGTATTTATAAATATATTTATTTTAACTATTTTTTATATATTTTGACATGTATGTATGTACATATTTTATCAAATTAACGAAAATAAATATATATTTACAATTTTGAAATTTTTTTAATTTTATTAAGTTAGAAAAAAATTACAAAAATAAATATATATATATTTTTAATTTTATTAATCACACAAAATTAGAAAAAAAATTACTTCAAACAGTTTATCTTCTACTATACAGTTTATCCTCACTAAAAACATTCACTTCAAGATTTTAACGCGCGATACTTTTACGAATCAAATCTAATCTTATAAAAAAATAATGTAAAATTTTCCAAAACACATTTCGTTTTTAAAATTTTGAAGACTATTTTAGATTTATTAAATTCAGAATTAAATAATATTTGTTTGCAGTTAGGAATTCGGACATAGGATTAACAGAGAGGGTCTGAGACCGGTAGCTCAGCAGGGGGTCGATCGTAATGATCTGACCATAGTTAGGAATTCGGTACTACCCCATTAAATGCATGAAAAAGGTTCCTATATCTACCCCTTTTTATAAATTGTTTGGCATCAACCGATAGTAGTTTTAAGTTCCAGCTCAATCATGCTGTTCATGTTATAAATTTTATTGTGATTAGATTAGGTAAAGAACAAGTACTTCAAACTTCAATATTCGGTTTTCCAAAATTTCTTTATCCTAGTAGAAACGCATTTGACCAGTACCTTGTTAGTTAGAAACATTACCAGTAGAAAACGACTAAATCGTCCTTAAATATGCCTATAGTGCTTTCAGTTGGAAAATCTCCCATTTCAGTAAACAATCCAGACTAATATATAAAATTTTATCCAATATAAAACTATCTGTTATTAAAGGATGGTTTCTACCTATTTTTTAAGATAACAGAAGAATGGCGTCTCAGAAGCAAAAATACATCAGGTGAATAAAAATAGTCCTGTTAAATACCTTGGTTGTTGCTGTTGAAGAAAAACCGAAGTGTAAATTCTCACTCACTGATTTTGAAAAGCTGTTTTGAGCTCATCATATAAATTTACGTTTAGTAAACACCCCTTATAATGTTTCTTTTAATGCAATTTAAATTACTATATTTATTATAATGAATTTTATTTTGAGTATTTAAGCTTTTGTCACATTTTATAAGATATTGTGTATTGCATCTTGGCCTAGAATTGATCATATACAGTCCATTAATTGAATACGTATCAATGAGCAAGACATGTAAATTTACTATTTCCAAGATAAAAAATCAAGGGTTGGTTAATTTCTTTTTTTTTATTCTACAAACCACTAGCGATTCCTCGAGAAAATTTCATAATCACAAGGAATAACGGGATTTCTCCAAAGATATGTACTATTTCTTAAAAATAGAGATCTGCAATTATCTTTGCTTGGCTACTTTTTTGTAGTTTGACATTGAGGACAACTATCCAAATATCATGTCCAATTTAAATTACTCCTCTAATAACTCAACTTAGAACTTCAAACAAAAAGAATATTAAATAAGGGAAGGAGATGATGTGCCCAGTTTGCAATGTACTTTACCTTGAGAGTCTGAAACACCTGTTTTTTTATTATACCATGTATCAATTTCTGGTGGGAATATGCACCAACATGGATGATTTAATCAATTATGAAAATCTTATAAAAATAGTATATTTTGTCTTGAATATGTCAAAAATGAAAGCATTTCAGCGAAACGAGTGATGGTTGGTGAATATTGAGTTTTTTGTTATCTTTTCTTATTTTTATTTTGTATTTTCGGTTTTTTATTATTGTTCAATTGTACGCGAATTTCGTAGCTGTTTTTTCTTTTAAAATAAAAACTACACTTCTTATAATAAGCGTTAAGCTTTAGATACAAAATAAAGGAAATGATAAATTGAATTGTATTGTTAAAGTAAAAACTTTCGTTTATGTGCATGTGAAAGCAGGATAGGGAGAAATCAATAGAGATAGAGAAACACATTTTACGCAGTTCGAAGAAATAAAATTGAATTCCATGACCGAAACAGAAATATATTTCTAATAATCTATTAAATAATACATTTTGAAAAAAAAAAACAAAAACCTTTACTAATATTAACCACGCTCACATATAATATCCACTACACTTGGTTCCATTAAAACAGGTTCTAAACATCTATGAGCCGCAGAACCCAAAATTTCATCTAATAAGAAATGGACTAAACTAAAAATATACAAAAATTAATTCAATTAATAAACTTATTTAATCAATTTTTTACTCACTTTTCATCAGCAACAAACCGCCATAAATACAGTTGTAAATAATGAGTATCCACTTGTATTTGTTGCAAACCATATTTACTGAATGTTTTCAGTCTTACGCACTCCATAAAAGTCTACGGATTGAGTCAAAGGATTAGAAACGTAATTTTAAACTATAAATAGTTAATCAAAAACTATTTTGATTCTGTACCATATTCATAACAAAATCAAAGCAGATCTAAGAAATACCAACATAGACGGTAAGAAATAATGCCTCAGATGCTATTTTGTTCTTTTACGAAATTAATATGGTAAAATTTGCTCGTTTACCTTTTTAGGGATTACATCATTACAGCCAGCAATAAAGATTTTTATTTTACATCGTTTATCGTGTGCTACAGTGCCGTTACTGACAATCTGTTATGAACAAACTCATAAGTGAAGCTTCAGAGCAAAGTGCTACGGCTACAAGTTGTTTTAATGTAGTTAGACAGTAGATTATAAGTGTAGCCGATAAGCCCAGGTGTTACTACACGGCGACCTAAAAGACCATTTTTGTACACTCCATATCTATGTATGAGTCCAGAAGGTCTAAACTTTTAAGAAAGTCTATATTCACTCGGGATGTACGTTGGTAACCTGATCAGGCTCTAAGAATACCTGTCACAGAAATTTATGTCGTTGGCGAACAACTACTCTGCAGTTACAGATAATGTAGCCACCTGTCTCATCTGCATACTTACAGAATCTGCATGTTCTACTGTCCATTACATAAACGGAATACCAGCTGTTTCTTTTTCTACACTATCACCAATCTCGTTTCCTACAGCAAAGTTACTTTGTAGTATTTAGCTAGTTGCTTAAGAGACTGTGTGCAGTTCCAGGCTGTTTTGGACTAGCAACTTGGCTATCGGAGTCAATAAATATTTTTGCTGAATTGAGCACAGATGTTTGTTGCCAATAGTTCCGCTGGGAAAATTGGAAGATTGTTTCCAAGTGCTATTGAGAACCTAACATTAGAACCTGTAACCCCTACACCTACTCCTTTTGGTATTTTGGACCAATTAGTATAATAACCAGAGATGTGAAAAATTGTTTAGTAAAAGTATTTAAATACAAAATGCAAATGCATTATTACTTAATTATTTAAAATAGAAATACAAAATAGTTTTAATAAAAATTTTTAAATACAAAATGCAAAATACGTATTTTCAAAATAGGTTTTTCAAATAAAAAATATTTTATTATTTACATAACTGAATTTAATACAGGTATTTGTTCTAGGAGTTCGTCTTTCATATTGCGCCTATGAGGCCTCATTATCATTCCACCAAATGAAAACAGTCGTTCAACAGGTGCAGAACTTGGTATGCAGGTGTTATACTTGAGTAACAGTTTTTTGGATACGATATTATCTTCATCTTTCAAATATTGTAGTGTTTCCAGATCAATTGTAGTATTGGCATTGTCACTGCCTGCTGAAGAATCAGAGTCCTCAACAAACATATAATAAGATTCTTTTTATTAGAGTCAATATGTTGAACTTGGGATCTCTTATCATTTTCTTTTTTAATCTTTTTCACTTCTAAAACAAATACTTCTCTGTTAGCTTTTGGAATCCATTTCATCTTGAAAAAGGG
This sequence comes from Altica lythri, assembly GCA_964028335.1. Lineage (NCBI taxonomy): Eukaryota > Metazoa > Arthropoda > Insecta > Coleoptera > Chrysomelidae > Altica > Altica lythri. The sequence goes on along the minus strand of OZ034808.1, from coordinate 38,810,454 downwards.
ATAAGATACGGATACTATTATGGCATTTTTTGCTTTTGATTCCTCGAATTTATAAAATATCTGAAAACGCCTATTAAGACTTTCTTTAATAACTTCCATCAATGCATCACAGTATGTAAGGTTATCCATTTGCAAACTGTTTAGAATTCTTTGTATTCTCATTAGGTCTGATATAAGACATCCGTGGTAGGTATCTTTGTCACCTTCTAAACTTCTGATCCTATCAGCAATAGGTTTTGAACAGCTTACATATTCATGAAGAAATTGGATTTCAATTACTTTAAAAATTACCAATTCTAGTTTTTTAAAAATTTCATTTAGTATCCTTTACTGTCAGTAGATCTTGAATGAAATTATAATATGAATTCTATCGTGTTGGACATGGAGAAGTAGGGGATTTTCCAGTTGATTCTAGATAGATTTCACAGGCTTTAGGAGACCTTGAACATAAATTCCAAACTGCTTAACATTTTGTCATCGCTGCATCATAAAGTTTTTTTATATGATAGACTTTTGGATCTAGCCTTATCCATATCTTTAGAAGCTATTAAATGTAATGTATGTGTGGCACACCTTTCATGATTAGGCAGTTGTAACTGTTATAATTCTTCAGATAACTCCGGAAATTGTCTTAGGGTTAACATGTTGTCATCATCTTCAATATTATCATGCATTACTTTAATATTTTGGATAAGAGCCGAATCTATTTCACTTATTCCTGAATCTGAATCTTGTCGGTACATCTTAAAAACTTTGACCATATCATCTTGTTATAAAGAACTTCTAGAATTAATTTAGTACTTACATTTTATTTATAATTCAGCAAGTGAAGAAAACTAAGCAAAATCACAAATAAAATTAGTGCGTTCAGATATAATGTAGTTTTGAAGTTAAGAACGAAAAGTAGTAAAAATTAATCAAAAAGTAACAAAACTATTTTGTATCTAAAAATAGTAAATAGTTTATATTAAGTATTTCAAATAAAATACTAAATAAATTTTGGAAAAAGTATTTCAAATACAAAATAAAAATAGGTAATTCACTCTCATTTATACTAACATTTAGTGTGAGTTCGAAATCCTGTTTTGGAGATATAGTGTTTGTAGGCATCTTCATGGATTGGGTTGCTCCGACCCTTAGATTCCCAAGATGATCTGTAGGCTTTTCAAAAACTTATTAGTCCTTGATAATCTATAGTCATTTTCCAGAGCAATTCTCTCTACATGTAAATGCAAGGGAGGAAGGTCTAGAATTACCATCAAGGCCGGACTAGGACACGATCTAATTGCACCAGTGATCTCTACACATCTGAATCTTTGCACCTTATTGTTTTTTGTTGCGTTGGTTTTTGCCACCAAACTAGCACTGCTGAGGTGATTAAGGGGTGTGACAACCTTTTGGTATAACTATGATCAAAATAAAAACATGTCAAATTTACACCATGATGCCATCTTTTTAGGTAATATATTGAAAAATGTTTAACTTGTCATAATTTTCTTACTATAAAACCCAAAAACGCAAAATGTGATGTGGTATAAGAAGGAACTACACTCTTTTGTTTTAATGAAAATATTGCTGTTTCATTGCTTTTTGCTAATATATTAGACATCGTTATCTCTGTCAATACACTACGTTTGATAAATATTAGATTAAATAAAAATTTAAAAACATATTTTGACAAAATATTTTTAAACAACTGCCTGTATCGGTATATAGTTGTCACTGTAATTTATAGTATCGCACAAAAAAATTCTGGCAATCAATGAACGATACAAAATGCAAAACCTTACAGACGGTCAGTATTGAGTTAATCCCTAAAAAGGTTACCGGTTCTTGTCCCACATCGAGCAATTTTAACCGTTAAATCCACATTTGTTTATTGGTATTTTTAATATTGAACATGGGAAAACAACTTCCATAATACCCGATTCAATTTACTTGTTGTAATTGTAAAAATAACAATATGTGTTATACCTACTTTCAAACTAATTTTAATAATTCCTGTTAAGATTGAAATTTTATTGAAATGTACTGAAGAAAATATGTCGATTCGTTCACTAAATAATCGGTGCATATTTGAAACTAAAGCGGAATCGAGAGTTCCTGTATAGTTCGACCAATTTGAACGATACTGATGGCGAGGAAGTGACACACTACAAAAAAAAATATTTATGCATATTTATTTATCATCACCTATTATTCGAGTTTTTCTGTTTTGGTTATTTTTAAAACATTTTTAGGTTTCAAGTGATTCAAAACTGTTTTCACTGTCAATACTTTATTGATTAGTTTGCACCTTCGAGCATATACTAAATAGAGGCATAATTCAATGATCTGAGCACAATAAAAGTAACTACCTTTAAGCATATATACTATCAGAGGCAGCTTTCCGTGCTGCCAATGCGAGACTGGTGTGTATGAGAGGGAAATAATAATTGGATATGCTACCTCTCTAACGCCGTTAGCTGTCTGGTTGAATGATTCATTGAGATGGAGAGGAATACTCAACAGTCAGTCAGCGAAAGAGATAGTACATCTTATTATTCTTCTCTCTCACATACCTGTCTGGTAACGGCAACACGGAAGGCTGCTTCTCTAATAGCAATATAAGTCGGAAGGTAACTACAGAAAGAGAAACTGACAGTTGATACTTTTATGCATGCGCTAAGTATCAGCCAACTAAATACCTAGGTGTCTGGCTGGATCAAAGACAGTCCTTCACTGAGCATGTAAGGCAAGCAACGGTTAGAGCTAGTAAGCATACGGCAGCGTTACAACGGCTGCTGCCGAATATAGATGAGCCTAGCTGCCTCAAAAGGAGGCTGTTGTCCGGGGTGGTGCATTCTACCATCCTGTACGCAGCACCGGTGTGGGGCGGCGTCTTAAGATATAAAAAGTACAGGAATATGTTGATAGAGGAAAGAGAAAGGCTACACCGACTGGAAAGGAAGCCAACCGCAGCATACAAAAAAAGGGCAAAGGAATTAACTGTGGACAAATGAGTGGCACGGTATAGAAGCAGCTGGATGGACCAGAAGTATCATAGGTGATCTAAAAAAATGGTTGGGCTGTCCACATAGGGTGACTGACTACCACGTCACCCAGTGGCTTAGTGGACAAGGGTGCTTCGGGGAATATCTTCACCGTATAGGTAAAAGGGAATCAGGAATACATGAAGCCTTTGCAAATAAGCAAGATTGTATCGCAGTGTTCTTCGATATTACAAAAGCTTATGATACTGTATGGCGATTCAATATCATATCAAAATTACATAATTGGAATATCAGGGGTAATATATTAAAATTCATATCCAATTTTCTCCAATCTCGCAGCTTTCAAGTACGCTCAGACAACGTCACCTCATGTAAAAAAATACAAAAGAATGGCGTACCACAAGGGTCGGTTATTAGCGCAACACTTTTTCTAATAGCCATAAACGACATTCTCAATCAATGTTCACCGCTTGTAAAAGGAAGACTATACGCCGATGACTTAGTTTTATTTGCCAAAGGAAAAAACCTAACATCTATACGAAAATACTTACAACACACAATCAATAACTTAGAATCATGGTCTAAGTCGATTGGATTACAGTTTTCACCAACAAAAACCAACTGTATTTTATTTACACAGAAACGTAATATTTTCGCACCAAATCTGAAGCTATACGATCAATCACTCAATTTCACAAACAATGTTAGATTTTTAGGCATGTTTTTTGATCAAAAACTATCCTGGAGAAAACATACAGAAGAACTTAAAAAATCATGTCAAGCAGGTTTAAACCTCATGAAAACTATTTCCTGTAAAAATTGGGGAGCAGATCAACATACACTCTTACATGTATACAAATCCTTGGTCAGATCCAAACTCGACTATGGCTCTATAGTTTATTCCTCCGCCAAAATGTCAGTGTTGAAAAGCTTAGAAGTCATTCAAAACACAGCTCTACGAATCGCTACAGGCGCTTTTCGCACTACACCAGTCAAAAGCTTAGAATGCCTAACAGGAGAACCACCTCTAAGTCTCAGACGCAATTATCTTTGTCTCTCATACGCTTCCAAAATCGCTAGCAATAAAGATCATCCTACTTACACCAATACGTTCACTGATCGATTCCAGGAAACTTTCTCTTCAACAAGATTGGATCCGCCATTTTACGAAAGAGTTAGAAGAAACCTCAACGACCTCCATTTCCAATTTCCTAGCGTCTTTCCAATAAACTTACTAACTCCTCCACCTTGGTTAATACCAATTCCCAAAATTAACACCACACTCTGTGCATTTAAAAAAAATGAGACTCCAACACAAGTAATTAAACAATCATTTTTAATGGAAACGGACACTTACAAAAACCATTATAAAATTTTCACAGACGCATCCAAATCACCAGATGGTGTAGGAGCAGCGTTCCTCACGTGTAATACGTCCTTAAGTTTCAAATTCAATCACATTACTTCAATATACACCGCAGAGTTGTATGCAATATTACAAGCCCTTATCCATATAAAAGAATCGAATCAATCCCTATCTCTCATATTAACAGATTCACTTAGCTCACTTCAAACTATTAAACATTTATATACCAATAATCCAATCGCCTTACTAATAAAAACAGAATTAGCAATTTTAAATGACAACAATATCCACGTCGACTTTATGTACGTCCCATCACATTCCGGTATAAAAGGAAATGAAGAAGTAGACCAACTAGCCCGCTCGGCATCCTGCAATCAGAACTCTATCAAAATTGAACAAGTTTCTTCATATGATTTGAAAGCGGAAATCAAATGTAAAGTGTTTAGTGCGTGGCAAACCATGTGGAGTACTTCACAAAACAAACTAAAAGATATAAAACAAACAGTGAAATCGTGGCCACAACCAACATTAAACAGACTACAACAAGTAGTAATAACACGACTGCGGCTGGGACATAGCAACGTAACTCATAAACACTTGTTTACGCGAACGGAGCCACCAACGTGCGAAACCTGCCAAACAAACCTTTCAGTAAAACATATTATATGTCAGTGCAAACTATACGAAGCTGCAAGAAAAAAACATAACATCTCAACGAATGTAACGGATGCCTTGGGAGAAAAACTAAACGTCATAAACATAATAGGTTACTTAAAAGAGACAGGTCTATATTTACTATTGTAATATTTTTCTTATTTTGTATTTTATTAAATGTTTTGTCGCTAATAACCCTTGTGGTTACAGCGGATAAAAAAAAAAAAAAAAAAAAAAAAAGGGAGGAGGCGGTTTGCAATGACTGCGGAGCAGACCTTGATGGACCGGAACACACGGTGCTCCACTGCAGTAAATGGAGCAAGGAAAGGCGTGGGCTGTGCCCTGGTATCCGGTCCTCTGCTGAGTTACTGGACTGGATGCTAGGCACAACCGAGAGCTGAAAAAAGGGTGCCGCAGTAATAAAAAAATTATTAAATCAAAAGAAGAAGCAGATAGAGTTGCTTATGGTTAAAATAGCTAGCTAAGAGGAGGTTTTTTTAGTAGGTACCCGGGGGATAGCTCCCCGGAAGCCCCACACTACCTGGCCTGACCAACCAAAGGCCAGGCGTACGTAAAGTATTTTTCCCCTCCAGCCTTCCCTGCCTGAAGAAGGTTGATCAGACGGTTCCAGGCAGGGACTACACATATATAAAGTATCAGCCAACTAGAAGAAAGGTGCGAGAGGAATACAATATAGTTTCATTTTCTTTTTCTATTCTTACTCGTCTCGTGTGCCACAGTTTTAAGGTTAAACAAAAGAAGAAATTCAAAATTCGTCATAAATTTTAAATTTGACTAACTTTTAGATCTAGTAACGCCCTCTGTTAGTCAATAACTTCTCAGCTGAATAAATCTGTAAATGAATTAGTATTGGTAGTATAATGGTTTATATTAGATTCTAACATTTCTCTCGAAAAGAAAGTCCAGTTCGAATCAGAAAGGCCTTTATTCTCATCTTTAATCCGGAAACTCATTCCACCCCTCGGTATCTATTGTGTCCAGATGCTCTTTGTATGATGTTCAGGTGCCCGAGCTGGCTTTCACACAGGAACCAAATTTGGCGATAAGGGTTTTTTTGCATAATTTTCAGGATTAACTAATACTTTTTTGTTAAAACAAGTTTAAGAAAATCTAACGCATACTAAGTTAGAGTTAATTTGTAATTTGTACAGTTTGTACTTGGCGCCCTATCCCTTGAATCAGAGGACCTGGAGAGCAAACACTCCATTAAGAATCGAACCACGCTCCTGAGCTAGCGTGGATAAATTATTTGTAATATAAATATTAAAAATTAATTATTATAAGGTAATTTACTGTTACAATTTTTTGAATTTGGGAACATTATACGCGCTCAAAGAGTTGAAAGTGCCTCTAATTGTCTCTGAACTCAGTTCTTCTTAAATTTTACGTAATTTTATCTATTTTATTGCTTTTAACTTAAAATTATGAAAATTCTTCAAATAATAATGAAGAACCAATAATGAAAACCTCGTATAACAGCTAATATATGTACAGAAAAAAAATGACAATTTATACCTATGAGCTTTTCTACTGGAATCACTGCTATGTTCAGTTCCATTATTCCCTTGATCTTCATACAATTGCTGCACAGTTGCGTCTATAGAAGAAATATCATCCACAACTCTTTTCATGACCGCCCGAACTGTACGAGGTTCAATTGTATGCAACCAATCACGAGTTTCAACACTTTTTCTTAACATCTAAAAATAACAATGAAACATTTATTAAACTATAGATATATATTTTAAAATATAACATTTCTTACTTGTGAGCAATTCAATCCCTGAATTCTTACAAAATAGTTCAACAGTTCTTGCGCGGATTCCTGCATTGTATTATTTATTTCAACTTCATTCGTTAACGCTGAATTTTGTTTTGAGTCTATATCGAATAATTCATCAGTTTGTGATAACTAAAAATTAATAAACTATTGTTGGTAAATTTACTCATAAATTAAATTTAAGTAATATAAGAGAGAGTTAAATTTAGTTTAGCGTTAACTGGATAAATGTTTAGGTGTTATAAATACTTTTTCTGTGACGAATTTTATCTATTCTTCCAATTTCTGTAAAGCTCTATTTTTTTCTATGATTTTCCTTTGAATACTTAAATACTACTGAGATTATAAGTCTCTAAACCCGGCAATCCTACAGGATTGTAAGTATCGGAACAACTCAATCCATGAAGATGACTACAAATATATCACCAAAACAAGATTTCGAACTCACACCCAATGTGATTATTGTAACGATCAGAGATAGTTAAAAAAAAAATTAATCATTTAAAATGATCTGTCATTACACTTTATGTGGTAAACCAAATTCCATGTGAGCGAATTAGCAGACAAAAGCTAGTTGAATATATTCACGGTATATTTTCTGCTTTTAACACAATCAATTTTCAATAAATTTGTACTTTTTATATTTTTGATTTTTCTTTTCTTTAAGAAATTTTTTATCAACTTTCTATAAATTGATTTTCATTACCAAAACGTTCTTGTCAATTTCTTTACTGAATATTTTATATTTTACACATATAGCCATGGGAGTATTGTAAATAGAATAGAGGAGCCCAACTTCCAGTATCCCTCGGTTGGGAAGAAAGAGAAGATTGCAGAATCCACTCTATTTTTCTCTACTTGCTCATTATCGTGCTATATCTTAATATATAAAAATCCAGTGTCGCGATGTATGTCTCTTCACCAAGTCAATAATTTGTGTATCAATATTTTTATTTTTTACAAAATTCTTATAACTATTGCTGTTTGTCTTTAGGTAGAAACATCTCGTGTATTATTTTTCATTTTATGTTTCGTAGTCACATAGATGTACAAAATACTATAACAATTGCATAATAAAGATAGCTTATTTAGTTTCTAACATATTGTTACTTCCTTCCTTCCTTCTTAGTAGCATAACAACTCTATGTGTGTTTTTGCTGCAAAGACGATTTGTATCCATTAATCACTGTTCATCAAATCATGACTTCTCTCCAGTTGTTGAGACCCATAATCTGTAGATATTTGACTATGTTATCTCCCACCTTAGTCTGGGTCGTGCAAAGAGTCTTGTTCCTTTCGGCTTTTGATTACAAACCATGTTGATTAGGCAGCTGTCAAGGTATCTTTGGACGTATTCTATCAATTGTAGTCGCTAAGATTTTATTGTTTTCATAAAATATTTGGGCACTGTTTTATCATCTCTAGTTCAGTATTGCTTCTTATGAATTAGTGTCCGGTAACTGGGTCTTGTACAGGGCCGAATATTTTCCTCAGAAGTTTGTGCTTTGAGGGTGCATATTTCACACCTCTAGCATTTTTTGATAAATTTTTATCTTAGATAGTCTAGGCAGTATTTTGATTTTATAAGCGTTTGCAGTGAAAAGATGTATTTATTACCACTCTGTATTCTGGCCTTTATCTCTTTTGTCATCCGATGTTATATAAGTTCCCAAATATTTAATTTTTTGACTTTTTCAAAATTACAGTTGTTCATTGTTACATTTTGTCTGATTCTATCTCTAAGAGTATTTCGTTCATCATATATATATTTGGTCTTATCTATGTTAATTTTAAGGTCGACTTTCTGGCTCTTCCTTTCGATTTGTAGGAAATTTTCCTTGACACTTACGGTAATCTTCCCTTTTGTGTCAATACCATCTGCAAATACTAGTATCATTTGTGAAAACTTCTGTGTTGATGTTCGCTTTCTTAATGACAATGTCAAATACGATGTTGAAAAGTAGTGGGGATAGTGCATCTTCTTATATACTGGAGATTTTTTGGTATTCCCATACTTTCCATGACAATCCAAATGCTCTGCCCTATAATGGTGTTAAGGACATGTTTAAAGTAAATAAAAAGTTGGTATACATCTCTATGAAATTAAATTCCCAGCTTTTCTCAAGGAGTTGACATATTTTAAATATTTGATCCAACGTGGATTTCTGGGCCTGAAGTCACTTTGATATTCCCCGACATTCTCTTTAGCCCACTGGATAATATTTTGTACACTGTTAATTTATTGCAAAAATTGTTACACCCACCTTAGTTATAAAATACTATACATTACCTACATACCAAAAAATGTACATTTCCATTTTGAAAATCAATGCAAAACTTTGAAAGTAAAAGCAACAACGTTGGTGGAATTTTCGGATCAGACGCTGCTAAATCGCAAAAACTTCTCGCTGTTGCTGTTAAATGATGAAGAAAACAAACTATTAGGCCTTCACGGACATTATCTACACAAAAACTATCTTTGAATTTCGGCTTTCGAGCAAAATTCACATCTGGTTCCAGAAAAACCTACAACACAAAAATAAAATCCAACAAAAATATTTAAAATATAAACGAATGATTACTCAAACTTACTATAAGATCTTGTAAAACGCCTTTCACTTTCTCAACAACAGTAACAACCAGCGAATTCAATAATTCGTTTAAATTTTTAGATGATTCTTCTTGATTAACTAATTTCGGTGTAGTTAATACTTGTTTTATTTTTGTCAAAGAATCAGCAAAGTGCATTTTTAAAATTTGTAAATGGGCTTTGCATTGTTTCCTTCCTGCGTTTATCACAATATCAGCGGCAACACTGAAAATATTTCAATTTGAAATGTACTTAAATATATTACAGTTTAGAATATATTATATCCACTAAATTTATTTTTTCAAGAGAAATTGATATACTTACTTAGAAAAATCAATATCCTTACATAAAGCATTACTTTCAATTCTTTTATAAAACCTATCTAACGCTTGCACTAAAATACTGGTATCTCCAACATCCTGTTCCGAATCGACTTTATTTCGAATCAATTCAAAATATTTCTCCATATTCTCTTTGACAAATCCATCTAATTCAACAGCTGCGAAATTTTCAAAAATATCGCTATTCTCAATATTTTCTAAATGTACTCTATTGATAAACATATCATGAAACGAGGCAACAATCAAACATAAATCACTTAAAAATCCAGAACATGCTAAATCTACAAACTCAATAATATCCCGTTGCTCAGTCTGATCCTTCAACATAACCAATTGCTCAGTGAGCCGTTTCTCAGCACAGGATAGAAATTCTGCACAAAGTTGCTGAGCTGGTTCATCAAGTTTTAACAGTAAATCCACCGATTCAGCGAGTTCCTTCGCTGAAGCGTTGGGATTTGAAAACTGTTTCCGCAATTCGCATTTTAATTCGATTAGAATTGTTGCGCAGTCGGATTTGATGCCTTGAAATGAAGGCATGTCACCGTATTGGTGAAGAACGCGTTGAGCATGAAGATAGTCCTGAGTCGCCTAAAAATAATTACATATATCATATTAAGTAATGCATTCGCAATTATGAATATTATGATGTTAGTTAGTCTTAGATAGAGGACTGGATAAAAAGAAAAAGATATTTTTTAAGTCTAAATAGATAAAAATTATAATAAATATGCGAGGAAATATTGTTATAATCATCTATTGCGGTTTTCAGAAAAATTTTCACCAAACTTACTTGAATATAATTTCTTTCTTCCATTCGAGCTTTAAGAGTAGTTGGAAGTTTAAAAAGAAATTGTAATTTTTGCAGCAGAGCATGGACTCCTGATAATTTACTAATTTTCTCTCTAGTATCCCGTAAAGTCCCATTAATTTGATCTGAAAATGATGTAATTGAAGACATATTTGAAGCAAGTAAATCCATCTCAGTTTCCATTTTTTTAAAATCATTTTTCATCTACAACCAAATAAATAAGTCGTTAATATTCATAACACATTACTTGACCATTTGAATTCACAGTTATTTTATTTCATCATGATTTTCGTTTTTATGGTTTTTTAAATCAGAAAATTCACAGTGAACTGAAAACAAAAACATCGGGAGAATTTAAAAAAAAATCGTAATAAATATTAAATCAAAAAGGAAATTTTTGATAAAATTCAAAAAAAAAAAAAGAAAAAAATTAATTAAAAAATAAAACAAAACATTTAAGAATCTGTAACGACAACTTGAAGCCATGAGGAAGAATAGCTACTTTCTTAGATTCACAAAATAAAGATGGGCATTCAATTTTTTTAAAGGAGTCATATCAGATGTTAGGTGTATTTATAATACAATCCTTGAAAACTTGTCTTCTTCTTTTAACAATGATTTATTTTAATATGTTTTCCTAACAGCATAGTTATAGCAAGATCTATAAGCTTTTCAATTAGGGAAACTCATGAAACAAATTAAACTAGGTATAAACATTCGCATTCTGGAAACTCGATGTAAATTAGTGTGCTTCTGTAAGTGATAAACAATTTTTTAAATGAAAGATCGAGGGACGTTTTAGAATAAATAGCTACAGGCTTACAACCAAAAGGTGAAATCAATTTTCCTTTAAAAAAAAATAGCAATATAAAGCATTAAAAAACTGAAAGTATGAATTGTTCTTGTCATTCGTCTCTCTTAAACATAATAATTAAATTTGTTGTTTTACGTACTATAATTCCAATATATATAGATTTATCTTCTCTATGTATAGATATCACAGCTAGGTATTAGAAATATGTACAACTACTTACCTTTTTTATTGTGTCTGTTGCTGATATAAATTTGTTGTAATTTTCGTAGACTAAAGTTTGCATGTCGGAATGCAGAGTTTGTGTATCTTTTACAACTTCATTTTCATGGTCTAATATTTGTTTTAATGAATATTCCTAAAATTGTACATATAATTTTAGCTTCATAATCTTAGTCCCAATGAAACAGTTTCTACCTTAAATATTTTATCCAAATACATATTTGGATTAAAATTAGGACCATTAATATCTAAAGGGTTTGCCTTTTTGTCAGTCATTCTAGAAATTAAATAAATTCGACAAATGTTCCCTGAAATTAATAACAAAAATTAAATTGAAAATTGATATATTATTTTTTACGATTGAGAATGTTTGATGACAATATTGACCAGATGATATTGACATTGACATGGCACATACTTCTTCTATTCCAAGTCTACATCACTTAACGATATCAGCCATATGTTAATTTGTCAGTCTTCTGAGTCTTCCTGTCAAACAGATTATTACGAGACCACTAAAGAATGTAGAAGTACAAACTTAAGCATTGTTTATATTATTATTGGTTATCTATTTGTTTTTAATTTATTACTTAAATATGCCATTTAAAGGTCCATTAATATGTCTAAAATGCAAAACCAATGAATCTCCATTGTGGACAAATGCTGAAAATCTGGGTGCTATCTGTTTGGATTGTGTTAATGAAGCCAAAGATAATTTAAAAAACGAACTAGAAAATGATGATGAAGTTATAACAAAAACTACAAAACGTAAAAGAAATACTAGATCGTATAGAACTAGATTAAATCCATTTGCTGTACCCAAGACAACTGCACCAAAAACTCGTGGTCGTAGAGGATTAGCCAAAAAGACTCCTGTCAAGGCCCCAGTCGGGGTAGCTACAGTTGTTACTAGTGAATATGTATTTTATAAGGTAATCCAATAGTTTCACTTAATTCAGATGAATTTAAGGGTTAAAATTTATCGCTATATTTTTTTTTATTTACGGGTATAATTTTATGTTGACCGATTTAGACTTTCCTCGCCGTTCTTGTTAATGTACTAGAGTAAAAAAAATTTATTCTACTAAATGTATTTACGGTAATTTTAAATGTAAAATGGTTATTGGTCTCCTATAAATCCATCATATCTGTAATTTTACGTGCAATATCATCGATAGCTTGTATATACATTATTGTAATGTAGTCTGTTTTTTACGTCATACAAAATCAACCAATACAAAAATGCTGGTTTTTAATTCATTCAAAATTATAAAAAGTTGCTTATATTTATAAGAATTTTCCAGCAACAAAATATAGATTTTTTTAAATTACTTGTTTGCACTAACTTGACATTAAGAGTAGGATAACTAAGCGATACATAAATTTGAATAGTCCTTTATCAGAATAATATGTATAAATTAATTGTCCTCCACATCTACATTAGCAGCTTGAACTTTAAATTTTAAGTTTTGAATGTCACTTAAGTAATTAATTTCTTATATGCATGTATCGTCCATCTCAGGCTCATTTATTGTTCTTGCTCTTATAAGAAAATTTAGTGGCTAGAGTTTCACAACATCTAAATTAAGGTGTAATCCATAAGCTACAATTGTAAAACGTAATTTCCAAACGCCAATCGATAGTCCTTATGAAGGTTTCATTATACAAGTGTTTTTTTCTTGCTTGGTACAATTAGCCAAATGTTTGCATTAAATGTCTTAAACTGGCAGAAACTTGTAACCCACATAGGTACTAATACATTATAGTTTCTGAAAACTCGTGGAATCGGTAGCAGGTAGATTTAAAACGATGATTTATAATATTCCTTGTCAGCATACTTCAGTTTCCTTTTTAGTAGGAAAACAAAAGTAAATAATTGAACCCAAAAACAACATTGTCGATTTAAGCCGTCAATACCCACCTTACCGCTGTACACGCTTAGCGATAGCCGCCATATTCGAAATATTTGGGTCCACTTTTTCAAAAGACAGAAAGCATTTATCCTTGCCAAAATATTCTTAATTGTACTTAAAGATTATAAAGCTTTTTGTAGAATTGTAATTCATTTAGTAGATTTTTTTGAAAAAAAAATTTTTCATTCAAAAATTGCAAATAACTGAAAAGGAATCAATTTTCGAAAAATTACTAAGAGAGTAAAGGTGTTTATTTCGATGAGATACGAAATTAATTTCGAAGCAATTCGATGAAATTGCTTTTTTGTATAAGTTATTTGTTAATAACAATTGGCGGCCCACTTGGATTAATTAAAAAAATACATTTCAACTCAGGAAAATATATAGAATTGAATAGAAAATTAGTCGGTTGATGCTCTGCTTATAGGGGTAAACCGCTCGCCTACTAAATTTGACCCTAGGCGTAACAGCATCGTTTCCGAAATACTCGGTTCGTTAAGTAAAACAACTTTTTTAAGAAACTTTTATGTTGTTGTTTTAGGGTAGTTATATTCAAGTTGGTGATATAGTTTCAATGAAAGATGAAGAGGGAGATACTTATTACGGACAAATAAGGGCCTTAATGACTGATCAGTATTGCGATAAAAGTGCTGTGATTACATGGCTTTTTCCAACCCAAGATTCACCGCCACCTAATCAAAAGTTTGATCCAGCTACTTATATTATAGGTAAACAAATTAGTTTGAGAAAATTTATATTTTTGGTTGAATTTATAGGTCCTGATGAAGATATTCCTCGGAATTTGGATTGTATGGAGTTCGTAATGCATTCGCCTTCTGATTATTTTAAATCAAAATCAACACCGTATCCTTCATGTTTTCCTGGTGCAGAACCAGGATATATTTGGACTTCTATTGATAGTTTACAAAGTAAATAGTCTGTTTAATTTTTTCTGTTTATTTGTTTTACCCAGCTCCACTTAAAAATACATTAACAATATGTTATGTAACCAATAGAATTATGATTAATTACTGAATACGTCGTACTTCTAATTGCATTTGGTGGAATTGTGGTATTTGTAACTTTACATGATTATTTTTATTGGAACCATGGCGAGTTACGCGGCTTCATTGCTGAGACGTATGACCTGCAAAACGTGAAAGAACGGCCATAAGGGTTATGACCCAAACGAATAAACGGTTTAGCATATTTGCTTTAAAATGAATTTGATGCATATTATTAAAATAAAATTATTATTTACACGTATGTTCGGTCAAATAACTCAGAGCGTTAAACGAGCTATGCTTCTCATCCACGGTCATTCCTGGAGTGTTTTTTTATCATGGAATAATATGAGATGTAGGTCGCAGGAAAACTTTTTTAAATCCAACTTAAAACTTTCATTTCCACACTAGTTGAATAAAACTGTCCAATAAATCAATTCATTAGCTAATTAATTGAATTAAAAAATGTTTGCTTTAAAGATATTTTATATTCAACAAACTAAATTGTTTTACTGCTTAATAGTACAAATAAATTAAATCCTTACAGTAAAATAATATCACAAAATTTTAATTTTAATCACATGCACTTCCTTTTTCCATTTTTATAAGATTGGTCAACTTTTCCAAATCCAATAAATCGCCATCTGCAAAATATTAAAACTGTTTAAAAAAATTATTAAACAGAATAATTAAATATAGTATTACAAAGCCAAGATTCTAATTATGTTTTCACTACAATCAAACTGATAGACGAGACTCAGCCAGTAAAAAAATAAAATTTTAAAAACTGACTGCTCTCCATGCGTGCAATAGAAATAACTGTAAATGATGTGAAGATACGATGCAAGTAGACGAGGGGCTGTCCACAGGGAGGGGTTTTATCACCTCTACTGTGGAACATTGTTCTAGACAGTCTAATTCACCGCCTCAATGAACATGACAAAATCTATACGCAGACGACATTGTAATTCTGCCAACAGGAAAGTTTGAAAGCACCCTATGCGACAGAATGCACGTGGCTTTCAAAACTTCAGAGACATGGTGTAAAGAGCAATCGCTGTATATTAACCCCAAAAAGACAGAAAAGAAAAGAAACCTAGGGGCTTAAAAGCACCCAGTCTTTTCAACGTTAAATTAAGCTTTGCTACAGAAGTGAAATACTTAGGTGTTATCCTTGACAGCAAGCTAACGTGGAAGTCACACAAAGAAAGCAGAGTTAAAAAAGCATTTATATCTTATGAGCAATGCCGCCGAACCATAGGACAGACCTGGGGATTATCCCCCAAGGTCACCATGTGGATCTACACGGCAATCATAAGACCTATGCTAACATATGGTGCTGCCGTGTGGTGGCCTAAAGTGAAACAAACGACAGCTATCAAAAAAATTAAACCAAATCCAAAGATCAGCATGCCTTCTCGTAACAGGAGCCATGCGAAGCACACCGACCAGCGCAATGGAAGTCATACTCGGTCTCACCCCCCTTGATATATTTGTTCAGAAGGTAGCATTGATGACCATGGTACGCTTTCGCACGGTTGGTATCGAACCCACTGTAGGGACTGGCACTCATAGGGACAGTCTGTGGAGGGAATCAATAAAGGTGATACCACTCTTACAGGAAGACACGGATGCCGTCGCACCAAGATTTGTCTTTGACAAAACCTACAAAATATTAACAAATGAGACAGCTAAACCCAACGTAGTAAACGCTCTGAGCGTATATACGGATGGTCAAAACAAAGCAAGGGGTGGGATGTGGAATTTACTCTAGATCCTTAAACCTAAAAATAAAATGGGCTATAGATGGCTTGTCAAGTGTGGTTCAGTCAGAACTCACAGGCATAACCATAGCTGCAAAAGAATTAATCAATAGGAACATCACAGTCAGGAATATAAATATATACACAAACTGCCGACAAGCACTACTGACCTTGAATAGACCACGTTTCACTTCAAGTTTAATACTAGAATGTCACCAATCTCTAACTAGGCCAACCAGAATAACGTGGTCACTCTCAGCTGGATCAAAGGACATGGGAACTCTAAAGGCAACCGCATTGCGAACAATTTAGCAAGGAGGGCTGCGGGCTAAAAATATGTTAGCCCTCGCCCATCTACCAAGCTAACATTGTCCGCAGTCGTGGACCTTATCAAACAGCACTATCACCAAAACTTTATACAGTGCTGGGATGAAACTACGAACTGTAGACTGGCCAGAGAGTTATTACCTCATCCTGGCGAGGAAATAGCAAAAAATTTAAGGCATTGACCAGACAAAATCTCCGAACAGCTGTGGGAATCTGACAGGTCACTGCCAATTGCGACAACATCTTTGTAGGATGAAATTAACAGAATCGCCGTTATGCAGAGGCTGCGAACAAGAAGAGGAAACAGTAGAACACACATGTATGACTGCTCTGCTTTTTCTGAAATTAGAAGATCCGTGTTGGGCGAGTACTGGCTTACACCAGCCGATGTCAAGGAGATCCCCCTCGGGAGCCTCATCACCTATTTTAAATCACTAGGCCTGGTGACAGCCTGAGGTGAGGATATCCCTACACACGGGAGGATGCACAATGGGTCATATGTGGCCTCAGTGCTGGCTGAGCACTAGCTCGCCCCTCCCCAAATTTCCAGATCCAGAAAACTGACTTAGAGATTGTAAGAAATTAATAAATTATTCAAAAATATAAAAGATTTGAATCTCTTAAGCTGTGTCCACACTATGCCGCTGTTTGTCGTTGGCAACGCCGACGCAGTGCTGATGTGTATTGGCACGAAAACTTCCTTTCCAAGTTGATATGGACTTGACAAAATGAATTTGTGTTAAAATTAATCGAACTGTATCGCGATTGTCCAGTGCTCTGGGATTTCGAAAACCACAACCTGAGATGTACTTTAAGTTGGTCCCATATCTTTTTGGTTTTGAAGATTCGAACGTACCCAAAATCGTCGTTCCCTACTTTCTCTTTACCGTTTATAAGTATTCACGCACTAGAAGCAATAAATAGATCGTTCGCTGTGAACATTTTAATAGAGTGATATGAAAAACGAAATTCAACCACTTACACCTATGTGCATACGCGCATAGTTTTGCCAGTGGTATACTGTGGACGTAACTTTATAAAAAAGCAATCACTAGTTTTATAAAATAAATTTGAGCTTAAGTCATAGAAAATTTAAAATTAAAAACTGAAAAAAATGTGCAGTTTAGACAACAGATTTTTTCTATTTATGTAAAATTAAGAAAATCACAGATTAATAGAAAGTAACAAACTAAAAATACAATGATAACAGTGGAAAATGAATTTAAAAATCTGTTGTCAACCTTTATAAATAAAAACAAAATTTACCATCAGTCTCTGAAGAATTCGTTGAAGAAGTCTTTTTTATACCAGTTGTTTGTTGTCTTTTAACAAGTTTTGAGGTACTAGGAGAATTTTCAATAAATGGTAAAGTTTTATTCTTAGATAAAAAGTTTAAATCTACTTCTTTAATCTGAGTTGTAGTTTTACTTCCACACTGAACTTCATTAACATAAAATAACTTCTTTGAATTATCAGTTAATAGATTCAGTATAACACTTTGGTCTGTAATCGGTTTTAACTGCAAAGCATCTGTAGCTTTTCCTTCTAAGATTCTCATTTTCTTCGGAGGTTCCGTTTCTGTTTCGACTGGTTTTCTACTGTAAGTTCTTTTTACAGGTGGTCGTAAGTTGGAACATACGGTCAGATTTTGAGAGATACTTATTAAATCCCGTGAAGGTGATTCTAGTGTTAAAATAGCAGGCCATTTAAAAATTGAAAGGAATCTCCGATAAAATAAATTTCTATCTGCTTTCAACTTTTTTGTTTGCATTGTTGATAGCTCTAAAAGTTCTCCTTTGATATCAGATTGTATTTGAAGGTTAGTGTGTGGAATATCAAAATTCCCAAATATATTTTCGTTTCTATATGGTAACTGTTCTTTGCTTAATATCTTAATATCTTTTTTAAAGTGTAAATACTTTAACAGTAAGCATCGCATAGCAGATGTTGTGTGGAAATCAACTGGTACTAACTGCTTGATATGAGGATTTGTTTTTCCTACTTTTTTTCGGGTTTTTAATTTTTCTAAAATACCTTTATCTATAGAATTTAAATATGGTATGACTTCTAGGTTTTCAGGTATATCTAAATTAACTTTAAGTAAATCTATTACAGTTTCAATTTCATCTACAGTTTTTGTTAAATTTTGTGTGATATATTCATCTTTTGGTTCCTCATGAGCGGTGCAAAAAAAATTAGTTAACAATTCATCTATTTCATTAAAATTTACATCTCGATCGGAAACAGGTTCGGGTTTTATGTTATCTTTAGAATCTTCTTTTAAATCGTTTATAACAGCTTCAACTTCGGGTAAACAGGGAACGTAATCTTGCTCCAAAAAATAATCGACTACGCTCCTAAAAAATCATAAGTTTAGGGAATTTTTAAATTTACCATTTTATTTTTTAAAAACATGTGATTTTCGATGGAATGATTGTATCTGCTGTACTCAAAAGTGGGAGTTATAAGAAAGAGACAGACTAGGGTAAGCTCGGATAATCACCCAACTAACAATTTGGTTTTATAACCTTTAGTCAATAGAGCGATTCTGTTTTATTATAGTTTTTTAGCTGCTGTAGAAATTCAAAATTGTTTTTTAAATGCCGTCTTAACAAATATTTGGTCGTCGGGACTATTTAGTTTTATAATTTAACAGTAAGAACGTTCTTAAAACAAAATTATAAAATATCTTACAACATCGCAATAAAATTGTTTTATAAACGTTTATAAAACAATCCTTCAAAGCATTATATCCTATACAACTAAATTGATTTATAACGGTTGGATGTGTTAACATTTTGAAACATATTTATTTCTTTAGAGACAATTATAAAGCAGCTTTATAGAAGCTTTTAAAAATATTAATAGAACAGTTTTATTACAGTTTTATAGAAAATACATCTTTAATAAAATCAAATTGTTTTTACAAAACCTTTAAAAAAACTATTTTATAAGAGCTTTAAACATATCTTGTATGAATCTTTTATAAAGTTGCTGTGGGATAAGATAGTTTTAATAAAAGTAAATAGATTTCATAATGTACATTTATAAAAGCATAATAAAATAACTGTAACACTCAGAACGCGATATTTTATTTGTCAGTTTCTATGTTTATTTCTATTTGTACGTTCGTCTGTATACAAAAAAAGTCTGCTTCAAAAATAAGAGCCTGGAAGAAAGTAAAACGAAGTGGTTATTTTCGCTGAAAAGTAAAAACCAACTTTCAAAACATTTTAAGTTCTAATTTTCTGAATAGTGTTAGAACTACTGTTGATTCCAATGAATGTGTAGATGAAAATGTTAATTATAATGATTTAACCAATTTTAAAGACTTGTTATTTTGGGATAAGGTAAAAGTTGTGTTAATTATTAACATATACGATTGAAAAAATAAAAAAAAAAGAATTATTTCGCTCTCTGAGTAATAATTATAATTAATGTATAAATAAACTAGAAAGAAAAAAATTAAATGATAACCCGATTTTATTTAGATGCGCCTCTGTAAATGAGGATTACTTTATCAATTTAAATACAGTCTTTGCTGGTAGCTTTATTATTTTATTAATGTTGCTTCTGCAACAAAATTATTTTATAGGTACGCAGCCATTTAATTGACATTTTAAAGTCGTCCATTTTGTATTTAGTTAGATAAAACCTAGACATACTCACTTTTTGTTTTCTAATCACTTATAATAAAGGAAAATTGGATTTAAAACAATGTTGATTATCATTCTTAATAGAATTTCACCAATATATTACGAAAATAAGAAAAAAAATAAAAAAATATGTTTTTTTGTGTTTGCAATCATTTAACGAAATAATGCAAAATATAGCGTCGCGTGTAAATTTCAATGTAAATGTACTATATATTTTACAGTAAAGTTCTCTGCGTATCAAAAATTGGTACCAAGTGTCCACTAAATAATACTTCAAAGTTTAAACTGTTTACTGTTTTGAAATGTAGGTGAATAAAATTAGTTATGGCCTTGTCCAAGTTTTCTCTCTTTACAAAATAAAATAGTTCTTTTCGAAACAGTTAAAAAATATTTTGGTTCGTATCGACATTTCTGTATCACTAAACTTGTTTTATAAAATAAAAGCATGAAAGCATATATGAAACGGTTTTAGTGATTTTATAGTATTTTTTTAAAAGCTGTATAAACGTTTATATAACTATTGTATTGCAGCTACCGCAAACATTATAAAACTTGTTAAGCAGCAGAAATATTTTATAAACCTGCGCCTTTTTGGGCTTTATAAGGGTTGTATAAACGTTTTTACAATGTTCTTACAATAAAAGATGTTTTATAAAACATGTTTTGTAAACGTTCTTACAGTTTTTATAAAATATAAAATTGTTAGTTGGGCATTTTTATGACGATATTTTTCTGTCACAGAATCTAACATTATAACTTCGCTTAAGAAACTAATATTAATACCTGACTAAAAGATTTGAATCGTTTTTAGCGGATAAAATATAATCGTGTTTTCTTCGTGTTACGTTTTCTACTGAAGACTCTGGATTCGACTTTAAAAAAGCTTGTATAACAAGATATCGTTGTCTGATTTGCCCTCTGGTTCTATGTATTTGTAATGCTAATTGACCCCATCCTAAATCAGGTTTTTCTTTCATTTTCTCTGCATGTTCCATTATCAGTTTATCCTCATCCACAGTCCAAGTTCCTTTTTTCTTATAATGTTTTAAATTGGAAGTGTATCTAAAATATATAAAAAATGAAAAAAAGGAACAAAAAATGATATGGATCTAATACTAATAATTATAATTGATCAATGACTACATTTCTAATTCGATGCTTTTTCAAAACATCCAATTTAAAAACAGACATTAAATACATTGAGCCCATTACTAAATTGCATACCTAGATTTGATTTGACTATAAGACCTTTCAGGTAAATATTCAGTACATTTTCTAAAATCACCACCAACTTTTTCTGCAAACGTCAAAATAATTATATCCTCAGCTTCAGTAAACTTTCCCTTTTTTTTATCCACTTGAGTTAAGTAGTATGTAAACCTATGGTATAACTGAGTCCTAGTTCTATTTTTAAAATGTCTTGCTATTGATACCCAAGGTATAACAGATCCCATTCTAAAAATACATTTAAAAATGTAAGATATAAGTTAAGTAAAATAAAAACGGGGTTTCTCATAGAATTGAATTACTGGCTGGTTTTGGAGTAACGCTGACAACTTAGCGAGTAGTTTGTCTGCGCCGAGGGTCAACACGAGACGTTTCAGTCGCCGAGGAGTAGAGACGTACCTTAAGTAGAGGCGCTATTGCGATGGTCAGCACCGACGCCTGTCAACTCTGAGCGGTCGACGTTATTCTAAAACGCTTCTATAGCAAGCATATCCATTGGCCTGTCGGCACCGATGATCAACGTGGCATTAAAACAACCTACCATAATATTTTTATTGCGTATCTAAATTTTGTATCAAAAATCTAAAACCCAAAATACATTCGACACACTATGTAAAATAAATTTTAATTTTAACCAGTAAGGCGATTTAGTGATAGAGTAATGATGGAAATATGAAAATTTCTGTCGCACTAAGAACACCCAACTCAGTGTTTCAGGCAAGGGTATATGCAATTTTGCAATGCAATTATGAATATAAGCGGATCAATATATGCACAGATGGTCTCTGGATCTGGAGAGGGGCGAGCAAGTGCGCTGTCGGTACTGACGATTGACACATTGTGCATCCTCCTGTGTGTAGGAATATCCACACCTCAGGCTGTCATCAGTCCTAAAGATTTAAAATAGGTGATGAGACTCACGAGGGGATCTCCCTAACATCGGCTGGTGTAAGCCAGTACTTGCCCAACACGGCTGTTTCTTCGCCAGGATGTGGTAATAACTCTAGAAAGTCTACAGTTCGTTGTTTCATCTCCAGCACTGTATAAAGTTTTGGTATGAGTGCTGTTTAATAAAGTCCACGACAGCGGACACTGTTAGCTTGGTAGATGGGCGAGGGCTTACATATTTGTAACTCACGGCCCTCCTTGTCAAATTGTCCGCAATGCGGCTGCCTTTAGAGTTCCCATGTCCTTTGATCCAGCTCAGAGTGACCACGTTATTCTGGTTCTCAGTTAGAGATTGGTGACATTCTAGTACTAAACTTGAAGTGATACGTGTTCTATTTAAAGTCAGTAGTGCTTGTCGGCAGTGTGTGTAAATATTTACATTCCTGCCTGCGATGTCCTTATTAATTAATTCTTTTGCAGCTATGGTTATGCCTGTCAGTTCTGACTGAACCACACTTGACAAGCCATCCATACATAGCCCATTTTTAGGATCAAGGATCTAGAGTAAATTGTACATCCCACACCTTGCTTCGTTTTTGATCCATCTGTATAGGCGCTATAGCGATCACTACGTTGGGGTCTGCTGTCTTATTTGTTAAAATTTGGTAGGGTTTGTCAAAGACAAGTCTTGGTACGACTGCATCCGTGTCCGCCTGTAAGAATGATATCGCCTTTAGCGATTTCCTTCACAGACTGTCCCTATGGGTACCGGTCTCTACAGTGGGTTCGATACCAACCGTGCGAAAGCGTACCATAGTCATCAATGCTACCTCCTTAACAAATATGTCAAAGGGGGTGATTGCCCTGTAGATCCACACAGTGATTTGGTGAGGGGGGAGGGGTGCTAATCCCCAGGTCTGT
The DNA here is from genome assembly GCA_964028335.1 of Altica lythri. Taxonomy (NCBI): domain Eukaryota; kingdom Metazoa; phylum Arthropoda; class Insecta; order Coleoptera; family Chrysomelidae; genus Altica; species Altica lythri. Next base: position 38,787,169 of record OZ034808.1, on the reverse strand, counting down.
CCTATGGTTCGGCGGCATCGCTAATAAGATATAAATGCTTTTTTAACTATGCATTCTTTGTGTGAGTTCCACGTCAGCTTGCTGTAAAAGATAAATCCTAAGTATTTCACTTCTGTGGTAATTAATTGAACGCCGAGAAGACTAGGTGCTTTTAAGCTACTAGGTTTGTTTTTCTTTGTGAAGAGAATCATTTCTCTCTTTTTGAGCGATTGCTCTTTACACCATATCTCTAAAGTTTTGAGAGCCAGTTACATTCTGTCGCATAGGGTGCTTTCAAACTTTCCTGTTGAAAGAATTACAATGTCATTTGCGTAGGCTACATGTTCATTGAGACGGTGTATGAGGCTGTCTAGAACCATGTTCCACATTAGAGGTGATAAAACCCCTTCCTGTGGACAGCCTCTCGTAGTCAGTTGGCAAGAACCCTAAGGTGGTCTTCCGACTAGTATACGAGTGAAAGAGAACTCGATATTCTGGCAGAACATTACAGTTTCAAACTGGAGGCTGATGCGGAATATACAAAGCATTATTAAACTTGCAAGGAAAGAATCAGCGACAATATGTGTTATTGCGAGATACTGGATCACAGGGGATCGCCAATTTTTGGAGACTTTAGATTAACTACGCAAGCATATGACACCCATCCTCTAGATCTCTACAAATTAATATAGGACACCAAAATTCTGGAATGAGTAGCATAATCCAATGGAACTACAATAAGTATTATAAGGTTGCAATATAACAAGAGACTTTGTCAGACAGATTCCAAAATAATAAATGTGATATACAACTAGAAATCAGACAAAATAGTACAGCTTCTTTTACATGTTTGAAATCATTTTAAAAATTTATTATTAAAAAAAATATGTTACCACTGTTTAAAGAATTTAATTATTTTCAAACCTACAATACAGTACTCGAATCGTGTTATAGCTGACAATTGTCATTTAAATATATCGCAAAAGCAAAAAACTATGTGTGCTTTGTACTGCTTATATATTAAACATTATTTTCCAACAAGTTGAAAACGACTTTGTTGTCATTAACAGAAATAAGCCCTGCAAACCTTTTAAATTACAAATTAAACCACTTTGAAATTTTGATCAATGAAACTATTACTAAAATAAAAAAAATATGGGATAAATACCTAAATTTATTAACAAGCTCCAGTAATTTTTTGTCTTCATTAAAAGTAAATTCTCCCTTCTTATATGTACAATGTAAGTCTGAAAAGTAATGTGTAGCAACTGTAAAAGCTGTCCTATTTGTACCCAATTCTTTTGCTATATTATCCCATGACTGCTTGTTGTATTTTTTTACTAATTCCATAATTTTCTGATCTTCCTCTTTATTCCAAGAGCTTTTATTAATGGAAGGATGAAGATATACATGCCAAAAAGCCCGGCATTCAAAATATGAATGTTTATCTAAAAATAGATATATTGTGGTTACACGCTACTACGGTTAAATTAATGTTTTTTAAAATTATGCATTAATTAAACTGTAATAGACAACCTAGTTTTTGATTTTTTTAAAGTGTACTTAGGAAACTGCAGTAGAAAAACGTATTGTAACGAATTAAATATAAATACACTTGTACACCACTGCTCTGAGGAAACGAAGAGAAACGTCGAGTTATTATAAAACGGAGACGACGTGCGTAGAGTTTACGGAACAATACTTGATTCATCGACGCTGTAGTGTAAAATCATCACAGCGTCCCACAGCAGAGGAGAGTCTTTTAGAAAGCTCAGTTACGTCCGATCTAGATAAATTTGGTACATAAATTTTGTTGAATGTAAATTGTACAGTGTGTTAATCAGTTATTTGTTCATAGTTTAATAAACTAATAATAAATCGAACCCAAGCAGTTATTTGTTTCTTTACATTGGTTTATTAGTTTCTAGAACTATTGAAGAAAATTTACGAACCATGGAAGACAAATTCGGACATGGTCAAGAAAAAATTACAGCGGTTTTTAAACATATTAAAGAAAATTCACGAACCGTGAATGATAAATTCGAGCAAATTAAAGAAAAAAATTACAGTGGTTTCAAAAACTTTCGAGGAGAAATACGCTGACGTTAACAGAAAGATGGACACGCTTCAAGAAAATATGGAAGACCTCGAAATACTTGTTAAAAACGGCTCCTTAAGATCCCTGCAAGAAAATGAAATAGAAGAAACGTCTGTTCAGAATGACGTCTTAAAAGAACAGATTGTAAAAGATGAATGGGTCCAAGAAGAATACAAGTGCGCTATGAAACTTAAATTACCAAGTTCCGAAAGTAAGAATTCTTGCTCAACTTATGTTAGACAGTTTAAGGCAAAAGCTAAAGCTACCAGTGGACGGTGTTGTAAAAACATTCACAACAATATTTATACAGTGTGGTCCAAAAGTAACGGATACATTTATTTTTTCCGTTAATAAGCGTGTAAAAGAAAAATCCTGAAACACGTCAATTTTTAAATTTAAAATGACACTTTATGACGCTAAAAAACCACCCCCCACTTCAAACCGCTTCCCAAGGGGTGAGAGCACCCCGTTTTTTTAAATGGCATGGGGGGTCATGTGATACCTCGTTTGAAAGAGCATTTAAGTAGCACATTCCAAAATTTTAAATTGACTTTAATTTGTTTATTTTCAAGAAAATTCAATATTTAATACTGTAATAGGTAGTTACAGTTAAATTTCCTAATAATAAAATAATCTAGTAGGCATGCTTGGTATATCAATACGACACGTTTCAATACATTTTAAGTAACACATTCCAAAATTGTAAATCGAATTTTCTTAAAAATAAAAAAATGAAATCTAAAAATTTTTACATGGCTGAATAGGCAATTAAATGCTCTTTCAAACGAGGTATCACATGACTCCCCATGCCATTTAAAAAAATGGGGTGCTCTCACCCCTTGGAAAGGGGTTTGAAGTGGGGGGTGGTTTTTTAGCGTGATAAAGTGTCATTTTAAATTTAAAAATTGACGTGTTTCAGGATTTTTCTTTTACACGATTATTAACGGAGAAAATTAATGTATCCGTTACTTTTGGACCTCACTGTATATTTTATGAACAAGACGTGTCTACGACAATGCCTCACAATTCTCCCTACAATAGAATTACTTACTAGTTTTGGAAATCCCTATCCCTTTCAATTAGGCTCTTACTAATCTTTGAAATATACCTTAAAAACCCGGCTGATACTTTCCCCATCATAAAATGTAACATCAGAATACCCAACTGGTACTTCCCCATCATAAAAGATATGAGTAAACTTCGCGGTAAACTTCCATCCTGAAGGTAAGCCGCCCTCTTTTATGTATACATGTTATAATTTTACCACATCCGAAGGGTAGTACACACACAACTCTCTCTCTAGTCAGTTTTCTCCAGAGACAAAATAATTATCTCTGGTTTTCTCACAGCTCTCTCGCTGCGTCGTACACACACACGCACACACATACAGATCTCTCGCTGCTCAGTATTCTCACAGCTCTCTCGCTGAGCAGTATACAGTACACACACAGATCTATCGCTGCTCGGTAGTCTCTGAACTTTCTAAACGCGCAGTAATCTTGCTACCTATATAGGTAGTATTCTCTTAGCTTCCTTACTGGTCATTATTCCCAAACTCTCTCACTGGTCAGTATTCACACAGCTCTCTCGTAGTTCAGTATTCACACAGCTTTCTCAAAGCTCAGTATTCCCACAGCTTTCTCGATGCTGAGTAGTCTCTCAGCTCTCTCGCTGCTCATAACATCTTTTCTCAGCTCTCTCTTTGCTCAGTAAAGCAGGCCGCACATTATCGCGGAACGGAATGGATCGGAATGGAATGGAAAGGAACGGAAATTTTGAAAAGCATATAAACTAGTTAGAGTCCGCATACTACCGCGGATCGGAACAGCGCGGAATGAAACCGAACGGAACGGAATCGCTTGGATTGCCTGCTGAGCGAATTTTTCCGAGGTTCCGCGTCTCCCACCCTTGAGTGAAAGGCGCGCGACGCACACAAAAGCATGTAGCTAAAGGTTTTAACCTGTGAAATATACAATCAACTTGCAACTTAAAAGTACAAATATTATAACGCAGCTTTTTATTGTTTGTTGAATAATCTTAAATTAAAATGAATGAAGAGCTATTAATTAATATTATTCGAGATTATCCACATCTTTATTTGATAAGTGATAAAAATTATTAATTTAATTTTTAATGTTTTCTCTTTCAAAGTTCTCTTCATCCAAAACCACACACAACGCCACAAATTCTTCGTCTGAAGAGTCCATTGCAACAGAACTGCAAACAATATATTCAAAACGCAAACACTCATCGAATTTTACCCGTTTCCTTATTCCGCGCTAATGTGCGGAGGTTCATAAATTCCATTCCGTTCCGCTCCCTTCCATTCCGATCCGTTCTGTTCCGCGATAATGTACGGCTTGCTTTACTCTCGCTTTCTATCTAAGCTCTCTGCGGGTACGTGTTTTAAGTGACAAAGTCCGCAACACAGACACATAAACCGTTATAATCTTAGAATTTAAAGTGACATTCGTGTTCAACTTCGTTGTATAACCAAGTGATAGTAGTAAAAGATTGTATATATATATATATATATATATATATATATATATATATATATATATATATTATAACATATATGATGAGTGTATGAATAATAATAATATGTTTTGATAATATCAATCACTATGTTATAAAATATTCCTTACCTTTAATTAATTTTGAATTTTAAATATAAATAGTGAATAGGTAAGAATTAACTCAGAGTACTTATTTTCCAATCTGATTAATTAAATATGCTACCGGCTATTCCCTTATATCAAGGTCAGAGTTCAAATATTCAACCAAACTAGATTCAAAATCAGTTAATACACAAATTTTCAATAAAATGACTGTAAAACCGCACTATCCTAGACCAACGATATTACTAGGCATGAATTGTATATAAATTTTTAACCTTTCTAATTCAAAATGTGTCAAACTTCAAAGATTCCGTTAATAAACCCAAATATGCATCAAATACATGAAATGAAGTATTCTGATTTGAGTTGATAAACAATTCAGATTAAACTTATCAAAAAGTGAATAAAAATAATTTAGTTAAATACATAAAACAGTGAAAATAAAAAAATGTTCATGAAAATTACAAAAATCAAACAACAGAAAAGTTCTTTATTGATAATAATGGAAGAGTGATACCGTTTTATGAAGATCTTGTTTTCTCTTCGGTCTGTTAAGCCTTAGGATCCCCTTTTCAATAACAGGCCTATGTTACCAGGACAGCAATGATATAACGAACATTGGAAATTTTACTAATAAGATTTCTTCTAATCACAACACAATCAGCTTTTACATCCAAAAGTAAGTACAATAATGCTATTCTTTCTTGTTAGAAACTGGAGTATCTTTCTTTAAATCAATTCAGGAAGCATTTATAACGATTAACTACTCAGCAACAATTTTAACCATTTATTTTTCCATAAAATTAAACTTTACTTCTTACCAGCTTTTATCAATACCTTCCTGGACGTTTTGTTATCACTTTTAACTACTTTTAGACTTTCTTTTATCAGTATTTTAATAAAAAATCTCAATTTTAACGGAGCAAATTTTTAATACAACTTCTATCTCAACAAACAGGAAACAAGAGACCGTCTATCAAATCAACAAAAAAACAATTGAAAAATTCAACAAACTTAAATCTATACATCTTTTCCATCTAATCGCCTACTAATTTCTTATTTAAATAAAATTATTAACAAAATCTAATTCTTGATTCAGTATTACAATTTTAAAACAATGATCATTCTTTTTTATTCTTATAAAATTTACTAGCATTACAAACTAATAATTTTCTCTTTTTCAGAATATTTCATTTGGCATTTGAACTATTAATAAATTAGAATATGGCTGGTAAATTTGTATAATTTAAAAGTAAGTAGAAGTTTTAACATTTATTTTAACTATTTGTGATGTTTTTTAATAATTTACTTTTCTCATTTACTTACACCCCTAATTCATTTAAAATTAATGTTTGATTACTAACGTATTGGCTACTTTATAAACTTTTAATTAATTACATTTTTCCATTTATCAATTTCATAATTATTGAGACTTTATATAATGTAGTTTAATTATTTTGAATCTTTAAATAAAAATCTTTGAAATGTATTTATATTTCTTTTCTTATTGTATTTTCTTCTTTCCTTTTTTAGGAATTATGAAGAAGATGATGAGAATCAATCTCAATGTTACTACATTTGCGCTCTGACCTGAAATAAGAAAATCTCCTTTCTCTATTTTGCATTAGATTTTCCTTCTACATTCTTATTTAATATAGCATAGTAACTAATATCATCTCAATATATATATATATATATAATAATAATAAAAAAGCATAGTGTAATAACATCAACTTGATTATTCCACCACCAAACAGCGGGTTGTGGGTTACAGCAACCGCGTGTGAGAAGTTAGTACTGAGGTTATCAGCTCCTCAACAGACGGAAAGATAAACGTTACTTTATAATATGTGATACTGATTCTGATTTGATATACTATTATAAGAAACCCCTAAATATTTCAACATGTTTGTGACCTTGCCGTATTTTAATTGGTTAAAAATGTTATACATATTAAATAATTTGCCAATTAAGTACAATTTTACGTAAATATTTGTGATCTTAATAAATACCTTTAATAAATACTTCTGACACTCTAATCCAATTAATATGTTCGTCGGATCCGACAGGTGGGCATTTTATGTTATCCTCCAGTTCTTTTAAAGTAATCTTTAATTTATTAAGCATCTCATTATTGTCTTCATTGTTTTCTTTACTCATAAATAATTTAATTTTCGTTTTTATGTGTTTGATTAAGTTCATAGTGTAATTTAACTTTACTGATCTAACTAGCTTATTGCATTCATTTTTATTCCATTTAGTAAGGGGTATCAGATCAAAGTAAGATAATTCTTTATTATTATTCTTTTTGACTGTATCGCAGTTAGGAGGGCATGAAGAAAAGGTTTTAGTTTTAAAGTATGGTGCCCCTAACATCCAAGCACGTGATGACTGCCTTTGTGATAGAAAAGCGTCAAGGTAATGCCTAATTATTTCATCCTTGTTAATTATATTTTGCTTAGATTCAATACAAAGATCATTAAATTTTTTATACAGTAGGCTTAGTTGTAACTTTTTTTGTCTATTTAAAATAAGAAGCTTTTTTAAATCAGGATCCTCACAGGAATCTATGACAGCCTTCTCATCTGGTGTGAAAGAATAAATTGGATTGTGTTTATATATATTTGATAAATCGATTTGAAATGGCTGTTCTAATGTAAAATCTTGGTAATTTGGAGGGTCATCTAACTCGTTGTCACTTTCATCTGAACTTATAAACTCTTGATGGTGAAACTCCTCTAATTGTTCCTAAAAGTGTTTTGAAATATTTAATAAACATTTAATTTATTTATTCACTTGACTTACTTCTTTGGCTCTACTTAAAACTTCAAGAATTTTTTTTAAATCGGCTTCATCATCCATTTCAATTTTTAATACCTCAAATGTATCTAAAAAAACCCTATGTGTAAAAACAATTTAAACAAAATCAAACATCAAATTTTTAATGAAAACTGTCACCCATCAGTCAATCAACCACTGATCTTTTATATGTATGGATTAAAGACCTTGCTTCAAATAATTATTGTTTACTTGATAATTAGTTGGTGTAAGATTTAATATTTTAACGCAGACCAATCTTGTTTATAAATGTATGTGAATAACGTTTGTAATTAATAAAATTGTTGTCGTATATATTCGTTTATATTCTGAATGATTAATCGGTGGCTGTTGTCATACAGAGGCATGAAAGTTTTAAATCATAATGTTAACCATGTTAACCTTAACCTAACTTATTTTTAGAGTACGGGATATTATAAGTAAATATGAATTTAAATAAATTAAGTATTATATGGAGAACAAGGTATGTATAATAATTAAGAAACAATTCGAGTAAAGTTTCAAAATTCAATTTCTAGAAACATTACTCAACACAAAAATGTAATATTGATTGCTCTTAACCCATTATCAAAATGTTACTTTGTAACAAAACCAACAAATAAAAATGATGGAAGTAATAACAGTAGCAGTTCTAGTTCAAGCAGTAGTTCGGACAGTGATGATTCAACCGTTAAATCCAATCCAGATCAACAAACAAAAAATCAAGAGACTATGACTAAACTAAATAGTCTTCTTCAACAGTTAGTACAAGTGAGTCATTTTTTAAATCGAAGCTTTCTATGTTTGGTGGGAGAAGCAAATCGAGAAAAAGTGTCTGCGTACGTACGTTCGCTATCTCTTTTTATAGAAGGATTTTAATTTGACTATGAGTAATTCAGCTCAATGCACAATAAAATACAGCACAACGATTGGTGCTGTATTTTCAAGATTTTTCAAATACCGCACAGCGATTTTTTTGGTGTATTTTCAAGATTTTGAAATAAAAATGAATGACATACTTACATTTCTATCAAATTTTAGTTATAACAAACTTTACTGTCTGTTACAGGGTATGATAATAAATAGGGTATAAATAAATATTTTCATGTGTATAAAATACAGTACATTAATATTTTATACTATTTTTTATATTTTACAATATTTTTACTTTTTTTTATTAATTTATATATTTTTGCGGCTTGCTTCTCTATCAAGCAGCATAGTAAGCTTCGCTTTCCTAGGAATTCCCCGAGTTTCACACTTTTTGTACATATTTAAAAAAAATGAGAATACAAAATTATCTATAATTACTTTTAGAATGATTCAGTAGCCAAAAAATCGGATATACAACTTTCTAGACCCACAAGTAAAAGATTGTCCAAAGGAGAGAGACAATCCCGAAAAGTAGAAACTGTCGGTAAGCTGTGTTGAATTAAAATACTTTGTTTTTGTTTTACCATTATATTTTCTAGAAAAAAAAATTATAAAAGCAGTAACTGGAGTTGCACAAGATATAGGTGGTAATGTTCAACAAACAGAATCAGAGTTGTTATCTAAATTATTAAGGCCTACTGAACTCTCAGAATCCAAAAATCTTAGGTGAGTGTTTTTTATTACATTAAGAACGTTAGTAATCTCTTTTTTCTTTTGATTTCTTCTTTGCTTTTAAGCACAAATTTTGTAGTTTTCCCCATCTTTAATACACTCCATTTCTTTCTGTTGATCACCTATTCTTTGCACTTTTCCAAGTATTTCTCTATCTCCTGCTTTAATCTGTTACTCGGCCTTTTTCTTCCTTTCTTTGTTCCTACTTGACTTTTTTCTATTATTTTTTTAATCGTGTCTACTATGCTTTACTGATTATATTGTCACACCTGGGGGGATGTTGGGTATGTGCCATAGTGTTTTGTGATGAGGGGTAGCTTACTGAAGGCACTTCCCACCCAGGTCGTGGTTATCTTCCCCGAGGTTAGGTATCCTGCTGAAGGCAGAACACTAAGCAAGAGGGAGATGAGATAAACAACAGGAAACAAACAACAAATATATTAACAACGAAACAAACAATAACAATAAATAATTAAAATATGAATAACGAATAACTAAATACAAATCTTACCAAATAATCTACATGGTGGCATGTCACATTTACTCACGAAAATAAGTCAAGAGTCACAACGAACAGGCCTAAGGGTCTGTTTTAAGGACACCCCAAAGGGTGACCCTTACAGACAACCTTAGACTCCGAACTCCTGTTGTCCGACCTCAACAACTTGCTTTTATAGCCAATTCATATTCTACGTGAGAACAAAAATGAAACTATTTAAACACGTGTTGAGATCTAACGCAATGACTTTGACCTGGTAAAATGTAATACAAAACAATACAGTAAAATATAAACTAATAAATTAATATGTAGGGCAAATTGCCCTCTCATCGTATGTGACAATATGAAACCAAAATTCTTTAGTTTCTTTCATATATAGGATGTCTAAAGCTACTGAAATATCCTTGAATACTAAAAGTATCCGGGAATTTAAAAAATAGTCCTAACATTTTGGATAATTCCTTAAATTCAATTAGTTATCCTGATAATACGTTAAGTATAAAAGAAAATTTGATTATTTTAAAAGAAATATAAATTAAACCTATAACTTTTTTACCTTTTTTTAGAGAGTTTTTTTGTGCTTTTTCTTTATTTACAATCTGACAAATTTTTTTTAGAATGCATGCATGCAGCGTTACGTGACTCTTACGTACGCTGCAACGCTCTCTGCATTTCTTTCAGTTTCATGCAGAGTATGTGTATCTAAAGGCGCGCATAGAAATGCAACATAACTTCGTATAGTAACACCTTCGTGCAACAAGTCTGAACCGCATTGCGTAACACAGTCACATTGGTATTTTATCGTCGCATGAAAGAAATGTTATGCACTAATGTTGGACTACTTGTTTGCATATTTGGGCGGTTGAAATATCTGCTACTATGGAGTGTACGGAAGAATATACAATTGATTTTTATAGTTACCAAAATAATTTAATTTTGTTGGATACAAAACATTATAAATATTATAATAAAATAAAAACATGATACTGGAGAACTTGCTGTAGAATTCTGAACGACAGTAGATAAATGTAAAAAAAATGATCTATTATCGGTTAATCTTTCCTGGACAGAAATTGTCCTTCTCCATATCTTTACTTACTTCTATTGGTTCAGAGCTCGGGAATCTGATAAAATTACTATTTTTAAATTATTTGTTTATTGATTGAATTTTTAGAAAGTTTTTATATTTTCGCCGTGTTCTTTGTCTCTGTGTCATTCCGTGGAATTTTGTAATCGAATTTAAACCTATTTCCCGACTACCTAGAGCTCTGAAATTTTCAGGATAGCTAAGAACTGGATGACAATGCATGTTTCAAGTGTGTTTAGGCATATACATAGATTTCGAAATTTATACTGAATTGTTATTAAATTAAATATGTATACATATTATCATTTTGAAAGACTTGCTTGCTAAGCTTGCGGTGGCCTATTTGGATAAGCGGTTGATTGTGACAATTCTGTTGGGTTATCGTAATAGGATCGATCTCGCGAGAGAGAAGTTTTTTTTTCTTTTTTTTTTGTTCTTACATGTGAAAACAGTAATTATTATTTTAACTGGTAATAAAATAAACTGTTTTAGAAAGTTTTTAGATACAACTACCCTTGATTCTGTTAACAAGGAAACAATTTTCTCTATGATCAATCACAGCGTTGTATGACTTAATATTTTTGCAATATCAGGGATGCTGTGCATTGTTGAGATGACACCGAAAATATGACCTATAAATCAGTAAAAAACTTTCTATTATAAAAAGTTCTTTTTATAAATTGTGCTTATTTTGTATTTCAATTCTCAAATTAAAATCTTACGAGGTTTAAGTTGTGATATTCAATGTGAACATAGTAATAATCTATGAAGCTGTTGAAGTAGAGAAAACAAAAAACCTTAGACTTTTAGACCTTCTTTATTTTAAATTCAAAGACCTCCAGGATTTTATAACAACAATTAAAAAATTTTCTAGTAAAACTTAATTTAACTATTTGATTTGATTTTTTTTTTATTAAAATGAGTTTAATTACAAATCCTGAAATTTAGGTCATGTCTGCTAGGAAAGATGCTAGAAAAGTCCTCGTAGTTTTTGTAGATATATATTTTTCTGAGAATTTTTCTTTCATATTTTTATCTATATATTTTGTTGGTAGTATGTTTTTTTACTGGTATTTTATCCCTTTACATGTAATTACCTTATTGGTGTTTGTAAAGTGTATCAATAAATATATTATTATGGAATGGATATATTTACTCTTTTCTTTGCTCCAGCTGCTCATTCTTTTTATTTGGTCTGGGTTCAAAATTGTGTCTTTTTTGTTTAATTTAAAACCATATTCATATTATATAACTTTATTTCAACTTTTAACTTTAAAATAGAAATACAAATTTTTATAACTGTTCTCAATCTTTTTCATTCAAAAAGTCATGGAAAAAGTGATCAAAATTATTTATATCAGTTCCTAGGTAACTTCTTAAAAACAATCTAATAATAAACAAAATCAACAACTATCAACTCTTTCTGAAATAAAATTCTTAAACATCTATATAAAGACAGTTACCTAATATGAAATACAAAAATTTTATTAACCAATCATATCATAACAAAATCCCCCTAAATTTAAAATTTAAAATTTTCCTTTAAGACACATTTTATAATTTTAAATTTATTCTATATTTAATCTTCTATCAGATCATCCCTTACTATTCTACCTTATTTTACAATAATTACTTTCGATTTCTACCCATTTTAATAATTTTACTTTATTTTATTTAATAAATTTCTTCCCGATATTTATAAATATTTTCTATATTGAATATTCCCCTAATTTTATTTGTATAAGGATTTTCTAATTCATAACTATTTATAGCAGTTTCAGTTTTCACAATATAAGGTCCTTCATACAACAATTGTAATTATGCCATCTCATTTTTACTCCTATTTCCTATTTATAAATTTTTTATAATTACTAAATCTCCTTTATTAAATTTTACAGGTTTTTTTACTCTCTTCTCAATTTTTTTATAATATTTTTCCCATATTCGCATTAATCTTCTTTTTACATTATGTTTTATCTCTTCATAATTCTTTTGATTTTCAAACTCCCATATTCTTTCTGGATTTTCTCCTTTCATTAAATATATTGGTGTTTATTCTGTACATAAATTTGGACTTTCATTTAAATATTTTTCTACATTCTCTATATAATCCTCCCAATCTTTATGATTTTTATCTTTCAATAATATTCTTAAAAATGTTATTATCTCTCTAATATATCTTTCTGCTGGATTTTCTGCTGGATGTCTTATACTGATTGTTTTAACAATAATCCCTAAATTTTCACACTTTTTTATCCATCTTCCACTTTGAAAATATGTAGCATTATCGACAATAATTTTCTTAGGTTTTCCTACATCACTTATATAACATTGTAATATATTCTATTTATATTCTTAAAATTGGTCCTTTTACATGGATATAATTTAACATATTTTGAAAATACATCCACAATTACTAAAATATGTTTATTTTTCTTTTCATTTATTATTAAATTACTAATGAAATCAATTGCTACCACATCTAATGGATTTTCAGATATAATACTTTTCCCTATATTTTTATTTTTCCTATTCTTACATTTAGCTAACTGACATACATTACAACTTCTAGTTATAAATTTTGAAACATTATAATCTTTTTTAAAAAAATAATTTTCTCTAAATAATAACCACAATTTCCTAGGTCCAATATGTCCAAATCTAAGATGTAATTCTTTTAATATTTTTATTCCTAAATTTTCCTCAATAACATATAATTCTTGATTACCTAATTTTTTTATATACACTCCATCTTTTAATTCTAAATTATTCTTATCTCTATCTAATAGTTTTTGTTGACTACAAATTACTTCCTGTTTTGAAAATATTCCATCTATATTTTTAAATTTATTTAATCCAATTCTAATAACTCTTTCATTTTTTGAATTACAATTATTTTCTCTTGACAAAGTATCAGCCACTATATTATTTTTACCTTCCACATATTTTATTTCAAAATCATATTCCTGTAATAATAAACTCCATCTATATATTCTATTATTGGAAAATCGATTATTCATAACATTTGTTAAAACAATATGATCAGTTTCAATGGTAAATTTTCTTCCCAACAAATAAAATCTTAATTTCTGAACACAAAATACAATACTTGCAAATTCTAACTCTGAGACACTATAATTTTTTTCATAATTTTTAGTTATTCTAGAAATAAAACATATTGGAACTTCCATATTATGTTGTATCTGAACTAATACTCCTGCTAATCTTTCTTTCGATGCATCTGTTTTTAAAATAAATGGTAAATTATAATCAGGATGATATATTTTTAATTTTCTATTAAATATTTCCTTTAATTCATTAAACACTTTTTCTTGTTCATCTGACCATTTCCATTTCACTCCTTTTCTAAGTAATTCCATTAATGGTACTTATTTGTTTATGTGTTTAATCTGGAATTAATTTTTTTTAATAATTCAACATTCCTAAAAATCCTCTAACATTTTTTAAACATTTTGGTCTTTCAAATTCCACTATTTTTTTAATTCTTTCTTCATCCATAGTTACTCCATCTTTATCTATTTTATATCCTAAATATATAATTTCCTTTTTATAAAATTAACATTTTTCTATATTTATCTTCATGCCTGCTTTATCTAATTCTTCAATAACTAATTTTATATGTCTAAAATGTTCTTCTTCATTATTTGAAAAAATTAAAATATCATCTACATAATGAACAACAAAATTTTCATATTTATCCAAAATTTTATGTAATGCTCTTACCAAAGCTGCACATGCACTTTGTATTCCAAATGGAACAACTTTAAAATGATATATAACACCATCTACACAAAAACCTGTATATTTTCTACTTTGTTTTTCTAACGGAATTAACCAAAAACTATGCTTCAGATCAATTTTACTAAAAATTTGTGTTCCTGTAATTCTTCCAAAAATAGCATCAATATTCATTGGAGCTTCATATTGAGGTAATGAAAATTTATTTATATTTCTTGCATCTAAACATAAACGTAATTCTCCATTACTTTTCTTTACTACAACAATTGGATTTATATAAGAAGTGTTACTTTTTTCAATAATTCCATTATTCAACATTGTCTCTATTTCTATCCTTACTTGTTTCCTATATTGTTATGGAATTGGATATGTTTTAACTTTAAAATTTTCTATTCCTTTTACTTCAAATTTATGTACATATTCTCTTACTGTTCCATTCTCTGCTTTCATTAAACCGTTATGATTTTTAAGCAATTCTTCTATTTTTCTTTCATATTTTTCATCACAATTAATTGTATTTTCAACCATAGTTCTCATTATTATATAATCTTCATTATTTTGGTTTTTATTTTCTTTTATCATATTAATAATATTATTTCCTATTTCTATATTTTTTTCTTCATAATTAATAATAACTTTATATTTTTCCATTTCATCTGTTCCCAAAACAATATCGCACTCCATATTCCCAATAATTAGAAATTGCATTCTATATTCATCATTTCCAATTTTCACTTCTTTAAATATAGATTTATTTACTTCACCTAATTTTTTTCCATTTGCACCTATTAATTTTATTTTTGGAATTTTAATAATTTCTTCTTGTGTACAATTTTCGACTATTTCTTCCTTTATTAATGATGCTTCTGATCCTGTATCAATTAAAATTTTATAATTTTTATTTTCTATAATCCCATCTATAAATATTAATCCAATTTTATTATCCTTTATATTTTCGTAATTATTTTCTAATTTTATAAATTCTATCGGATGTTGATATACCGATCTTTTATACTTTAAATTTTGAGAGTGCATATTTAAAAATTTTCATTCATATCCCCATTGTTTTCTTCATCAGGTTGTCTTTCTATTCTGTCTTCTATTCCACTTATTTGGTTTATTCTTCTTTCTTCATTTCTATTATCTCTATTTCCATTATTATTTTCTGAGACTGTATTTTCATATCTATTTTCTCTTATTTCTCTATTATTCCTTGATTGGTATCTTCCATTGTAAACATTTTGAAATCGTCCATTCCCATTACCATTATTCTCATATCTTCTATTTCCATTTCTGTTTTCTTGTTGATATTCATTTCTTTGATTGTTACCATAATTTCGATTCTGATTATTTTGACCTTGTACTTCCATTCTATTCCATTCTCTCCATTCTATATTTCTCCTATTCATTTGTCTATTTTCTTTTTCATAATTCATATTTTCATTTCTATTTCTATTCTGATTATGATTACTTCCTCTTCCTATATTTTCTGAATTTGATCTTTGATCCAATATTTTTAAATTTCTTTCAACTCTTCCCAAATAATGTATAAAACTATCCATTTGATTTATGTTTTGTAAAGCAATAGTTTCTGCTATTTGTGCATCATAATGTCTTGAAATATAAATAACAATTTCTTCTTCTCTCATTCTTGGTTCTAAATATTGAGCCATGTTATATAATTTTAAAGCATAATTTATTAAATTATTACTTATTCTATAATTAAATTTTCCAAAATATAAATTTTCTCTACATATAGCTTGTTGTGATTCTCCCCAATAATGTTTTATAAATTCTCCTTCAAAAGTATTGATTCTTACTTCTTTAGTTGCAAACCATAAAGCAGCATTCTCCTTTAACATTCCTTTAATTATTTCTTTCCAATTTTGTTTATTCTTGATTTTAGATATAATTGTATTAACAAATGATTTTGGATGAATAGTCTGAATATTCCCATTAAATTTAATACTTTCATCATGACTTATATTAATACATGATCCTATACTCATTTTATCATTATATTGACTTTGTAATTTTTCTATTCCTTCTAATAAAATTTCACGGTCTTTTTCTTGTACTTCTTTTATTTCTTCTACTTTTTCTTCCATCTCACTTATTTTCTTTATTGTATCCTGTTTTATATTTTTTTCTAATTCACTCAATTTTTTATTAGTATTAATATTGATTTCTTTTATTTCATCTTTATACTCCTTGTTAATAATTGTTTTAATTTTAACTTCTTGTAACTCCTCTACTTCTGTTATTCTTGCTATTATTTCAGTTCTCATTTCTATCTTTGTTTCTTCCAATTTTTCTTTGTTTATTTCCATTTGCTTCTTCATTTCATCTTTAAATACTTCCATATTCTTGTTCATATCTTTTATTTCTTTTTTCATATCTTCTTTTATTTCTTTTTTCATAGAATCCATATTTACATTTATTGCTTCCATATTTTTGTCTTGTTTTTCTTGATTTTCTTGTAAATTCTTTTTCATTGAATTCATATCTTGTTTTATTGCTTCTGTATTTTTGTCTTGTTTTTCTTGATTTTCTTGTAAATTCTTTTTCATTGCATTCATATTTTCTTTTAAATTATTATTCATTTTTTCTAATAATTTAAACATTCTTTCCATGTCACTTTCTTCATGTTTGTTACCATTACTTTCAATAATTGCTTCTATAATTGTGGTATTCTCTTTTTCATCTCCCGATTCATTTGTTTCCATAATCTGTATGTCATCATCTTTTTGATGATCTCCTTGTTGCATCTGTAAATCCTGTTTCTTGTTTTGTCTTCTTCTTGTTTCCATTTTATTATTATTTATTATATTAAATTTATTATTATAATATTTAAATTTTACTGTTTATTAGATTTATAATATAGTATAGTATTAATTCACTTTAAATTTTTATGTCTTATTGACACTGTCAAAAAAATTTCAATTTTTATAAAATATGTCCTAATAAATTATGTATCCCCCCTATTTCAACTATACCCAATGAACTAAAACTGTCTTTATATAGAAATTTGAAAATCTTACCCCAGAGTACAATTTTCTACAAATTTCAAAATCTTCTAGCTTGAATGTCACTTGATTTCTTTCTATCGGTTTGTTATCCTGATTTCTTTTCGTGCCTGGTGTCCTGATTTCTTGTCGTGCCTGGTGTCCTGATTTCTTTTCGTGCCCCACGTTGGTTCGTCAATTTATTATGGAATGGATATATTTACTCTTTTCTTTGCTCCAGCTGCTCCTTCTTTTTATTTGGTCTGGGTTCAAAATTGTGTATTTTTTGTTTAATTTAAAACCATATTCATATTATATAACTTTATTTCAACTTTTAACTTTAAAATAGAAATACAAATTTTTATAACTGTTCTCAATCTTTTTCATTCAAAAAGTGATCAAAATTATTTATATCAGTTCCTAGATAACTTCTTAAAAACAATCCAATAATAAACAAAATCAATAACTATCAACTCTTTCTGAAATAAAATTCTTAAACATCTATATAAAGACAGTGACCTAATATGAAATACAAAAATTTTATTAACCAATCATATCATAACAATATATTTGAGTCATTTTTGTTAACGTCCTTGTTTCGCTTCTATAAATTACAACATAAGGTGCATTTTTTGTCTTTCTTGATATTTGTTTGCTCTTTAAAATTTTAATAAGTGCGTGTGTACATCGGTAATTTTTCTTTATGTTCTGTTTACTTGTAAATATTGCACCTAGATAAACTTTTTCTTCTTTCAAACATATATGTTCCTAATTCCTTTACTTCTATTCTTTGTGGTTTCCTTTTTATTAAGCTGCCTTCCGTTCATTCCATATATTTAGTTTTAGATTCCTGTTTTCTTTGCAGTTTTATCTATTTTCTTCACCAATTCTTTTAATTCTCTCTTTTCTTTTGTCAATATTGTAACCCTAATTAACCCTAGGCTAGGTCCTGGGTTTGTGGCTTCCTTCTGAGTTTTATCAATTCTCTCCAAACATAAATTCAGGGCGCAAAAGTACAGACAAGCAAATAATACGCAAAAATCAGTTTTAAGATGATTTATTAAATCAAGTTTCAAGAGTTATAGTTAAAATTTTTAAATAAATAATTAATTAATTCTCTTATCTTTAGTTTTCCAGGACTTCTATTTCGGAGGAGTTTTGAGTATTCTCTTCAGGATTTCATTCATTTAAATAATTCAGGGATGGTACGGCTTTCTCTTATATAAATCTTCCTATTCTCAATCCCGTTACGATTCTCAATTACGGCAACAAAATGGCTGGCGGCTTGTCACGTTCTCTAATTTATTAGATAGTTCTCTAAAAGGGTCCTTCTGGATTTGGCAAAAACCCTAATAATGAAAACATAATCAAAACTCCATCCTTATAATTTACAATCAAGTAGAATCGCTATCTAGTTCTCCGTATTATCGAGAAAAAATTAATTATATTTACATGTTTAAACACTTTATGATCACAAAAAAGTGACTTTTACGGTAGCGATTGTACTTGAAATTAAGAGTAAAGTTTTAAAATAACAAATTCACCGCAATTTGGACAATTTAATAAAAATAAAAATTATAACTGAAGCTAAGATTGTTTACGATTTTCGAAGGGCACCGTTCAGATAAAGAAACTGCGAGAAAATGAACGAACAGATATAATTTACGTTCAAGGAAACCGAATCGTCTCGTCTCCCACTTCAATCGTAGCACAAAACATAAAATAACTACCAACCTATAGTCAGGTGGATTTGGGCACAAGAACGAACGTTACAATATAATTAGCTTGTTCGCAAAAGCAAGGCACTGATGTTGTTTATAATATAGCCGTTCCCTATTAAATTTTTGATTCACTCATGACCTTTTCCAGATGCATTAAAAACTGTTGATTTTTCCCTTAATTCTTAATAGTTAATGATCTTATATGTATGTGTAATTAGAAATTTCATAAAATAAATATTTATATTTTTAGCGAAATTGTAAAAGGTATGAAAATTGAAAGAGAAAAGAAATCTGTTGAAGCGACCAAAGCTGATCAAATAAGAAATATATTACAGAATATGAAGAGCAGGGACGCTACGGATATCAAAAACTCACAAACAAAACCAAGACGACGAAGTGTCCAATATCATCCAAAACCATTGTAAGTATACGCGATGGTAGCTTCTATATAGACACAGCTGCAAAAAAGTCATATCTATTTTTTAGTGAAGAGGATAAATGTTTAAATATATAGTCCATTTCATCGTTTTTGGCAGATTTGATATTAGAAACCACTGAAATAAGATTAAACTGTCATCCAAGTTACCAATGGCGGAGAGTTTTTTTTCTAAATTAGGTCGTAAGTTTCTAAAACTATCAGTGTGGTTTGACATCTACAAAAATATGACATTAATAATTATTAAATTCAACCCTTCAACAACGAGCCATACATGACGGTTACTAGGAATGTGAATTAAGTCAAGACTTACGTATTGAATACTTTTTATCTACCGGTGAAACAAGATGCAGTTACGTTAGTGTTGTATTAAAAAACAAACGTCCTCATTTAAATTTCTAACTTGCCTGTATCTGTGAGAGATGTAACTCTAAATTTACTTCGAGTATGATTTCTGTCATCGGCCAAAATCGGTGAAATGGACTATAGTAACACTTTGATAAAAACACAAATCAATTCGGAAATTGTGGTATCAATAATAAATTTCTTCTGTTTTCAGATCCATACAAAAAATAGATTTGTTCGGTGGAGCTCCACTTAATATTTTTACTAACAGCGATTTGAAAGAAATGAAATCCAATACCTGGCAAACTTTGTATGAAAGAGATTTAAAATTGGCTGTAACGCACCCACCTGCGAACTATTTTCAAGAAATGATTCTTTGGACAGAGCAAGGGAAAATATGGAAGTTTCCAATAGATAATGAACAAGGTAGTAGAAACAAAATTACTGTCAATTACTTTCAACTTCAGTCTTCATCTCTTCTTTTTACCCCCAATCACACATTCATTTACACTTTTACTCACATAATTATCATCTCTCCTTTCTGCATGACCAAACCATGTCAACCTATTTTCCTGGCTGTCGCACTTTCACTGTACCTCTTACACCTTAATTTCTTACTCTATCTCTCCATATCCAACGCAACATCTTCATCTCCGCCCCTTCTAACTTTCTTGCTCTTTCGTTATTGACCAGATTTCTGAGTTACCTCTCTCCCAATCATAACTTTTATTTATATCCCTGTCTTAATTCTTTGCCTTGTTTCCTTTTCACATTGTCTGTTGTATACACAAAATGTTCTCTTTCGTTCTCGTTATTAAATCTACTATTTTTCTACTTCTCCCAGTCATACTTCCTATATTCAACGCTTCCACTCTAATACTCTCTTTTTGACTCGCTTCTTTAGCAGGGTTCGTCTCTGACCCGGTAGCCCACGCTCACTTTTCACAGATGTTGGACAAAGCAACTGCGCGTCGCTTACAACAGGGGACGCCCTAGATAAATCCATCACATTAGAGTCGGCTGACATATTAGGTTGTGGCACAGTTTTTACAACGGATGCCCTTTTAACGCAACATTCTCTATTTACCCGGACTTGGGATCAGATTCCCGAATGTGCTCGCTTGCACACCGAGGAAAGCTAGATTTGGTGGTTTTTTGTACTGATAAGACTAAGAAAATGGATCCTTTGGTTCCACAGTGCTGTAATTTTCTAATGAAGAGATTAGGTGAAACACAGTCGTAAGACCTACTTGGTATGGATAGACACAATTTTTGGGTTTTTATATTTTCTTACTATAATACTCGATTATGCTCCTGGTTACACATACTTAAATTTCTTTGTAAAAAAAAAGAACTTAAAGTTGTAGCAATACACCTATAACTTTTAAATCCTCACAAATATGTCACTGATAGTGTCCACATTTCACTTCGAATATATTCTACTAGAGGCAGTGTACTGTACTGCCGATACAAGACTAGTGTGTGAGAGAGAAGGAGGAGTAATAGTATATGCTTACTCTATGACGCCGTGAGCTTACTGGCTGGTGAGTACTTCCCTTCATCCCAATCAGTCAATCAGTTAGCCAGGCAGGTAAAGAGAGAGCATATCGTATTAGTATTCTTTGTCTGACTCATACCAGTCTCGCATCGTCAGATAGGAAGACTGCATCTAGTAGTATAAAATCGAAGTATATAACATAGTTTTACTTCTTTATTCGGGGATCTTTTTGCCACTAAAACAAACTTATAAAAAATATAAATCAATATTTTGAAAATGACCCTTGCTTATTGATCTTGATAGATATGTCAAATTTGTCAAGGGTCGTCTTTTAAAACTGAAAGTGCCTAAAAGTTTGTTTTAGTGGCAAAAAGATCCCCGAATAAAGAAGTAAAATAGACATTATTATGCCACAAAGAAACTATCGAGAATATTTAAATATATAACATAGTATCTAGATAACAATGGTGTCATAGGTTCTTTCATTATCATTGAATGAATTAAAAAAAGGGGTGTTGCATGATGAAGCACTGTTATTTTATCCACTGTTAAAATGTAGAAGTAGAAGTTCTTATTTATGTTTTCACAATTCTGTGCCACATACAAAATTATTTTATTTATTTCTGATTTGTTTAGTAATACTTACTGGTTGTTAATAAAACTGTTGCATCACAGTTGGTGCTCTCAGAATGCTGTGGATCAAAACATGTGGAAGAACTAGTATCAGCGGGGAATATGTTCTTGAGATTTAAATGTGCATTTGTTATCGGTAAATGCAAGAGACAAGTTTAGATAATAAATTTTGTCCTTGTGCTTTTTTTGAAATCACATATATTTTAGTGATACAAGAGTTGAAATTAATAAGCTCCTCCCACACCTTATCAAATATAGGGTGTCTTGGCAATTAAAATATATAGGATATGTTTTTTTTTTATTTTCTGAAGTAGCTTGCGAGTTTGAAACAAATCGTCTTCACCTGTAGCAAACATTTGTTGGTTTTTTGTAACATGGATGACGAACTTGTCATTTTTATAGGTTCGAATTTAAACACTTGCCTGTTTGTGTAAGCAAAGAAAAAATAAACTAAAATATAGAAAACAACATTTCTTATTTATTTTTTTGAAAATAATTCCTTTTCGTACATTCTCCAGAACAAATAATTTCAGTCACCGCTTATATAAAGAAGCTGGTTTTTGAAAATGAAACGTGCCAGGGAATTTCTGTGAAAAGATGCTTTAATAACTATCTTAACACAAAAAGAACATTTCTGTTACTTTTTTATTATGGAGAATTTTAATAATGTGCAATTCTAGGAATGGATGAAGAGAAGAAAGTCGATTTTACTAAACATATTTTTCTTGAAGAACATTTGGATCCCTGGTGTCCCACAAAAGGACCTATTAGACATTTTATGGAACTCGTCTGTGTTGGATTATCTAAAAATTCGTACCTTACCGTAGAGGCAAAGATAGAGCATATAAATTGGTACAAAAATTATTTTGAAGAGAAAAAGAAGCTGCTTCAAGAAACAGGAGCCATACCTACGGATGAAGAGAACAGTGCAAAACAGCAGCAAATTGAGTCTTAACTAATTGTGTAAATAGATTTACTTAAGTTTATGTTTTTTTGTTTTAATGTTTCCTTCTAACAATTCTTTTGGAAAGTTGACATTAAAATATATGGTTCGTCGGATTTTTTATTGTTGTAACCTTTTATAACTTTATATGTTTAATGCTCGTCTTAAGGTTCACAATTGCGAACGGCGCTCAGTTGGTTGGTGGAAAGCGAGCGTGGATTCGGACGAGCTCAATGAAAAGTTATCGAAATAAAAAAAGGAATATATTTAATAATGTAATAAAAATTAAAAAGGACAAGAAAAAGAAAATGAAAGGAAAAAGTGAAAGAGAAAAGAAAATGGGAGCAACTTATTTTTTTTATCCTAAGGATGGAGAAAGATAAGAAACCCAGGTAAAAGATAAAAAATATATAAATTAGATAAGATAACCAGGCAGATTCTTATTTCTAGATTTGATATTACACACTTTTACTAAACAAAAAAAAATATAATTATACTAACACTTTCTCTTACTTATCCTTAGAGTTAAAATCAAAACTTGTAAGATACGAAAATTTTGATTACTCAAAATTCAGTTACTTTAAAAAAACATATTAGATTAACTAAAAATATTGATCAGAGTAACATACCAATTAGGGGTTCAGAGGGTTGTTTCTAGATCGAGGGTGCGTTTTTCGTTCTATCGCGTCCACTTTTACTGTGAGTTCTTTAACCGACTCTATTAGTGACTGAATTTGTGCCTGTGTAACGGACGGCTCAGTATTGACGGTATTGATTTGAGAATTACCGAAAGACGCGTTAGAAATGTCAGCCAGATCGGCCATGGCGTCTAAGGATGCCGTATTGGACATCACGATACCTCGATGTTGCTCGGGCAACTGCTCAAGGAACAATGATTTAAGAATTGAGTCGTCGACCGCGTTATTTACATTAAGATTGCGAAGGCGACTTAAAATTAACGATGGCTTACCGTCTGTTAATACCTATCCTTTCAATAGTTGCCTCAGTTTGGCCTCGTTCGACACCGCAAATGTTTTAATTATCCTCTCCTTCAGTTTTTGAAAGATATTAGGAGGAGGTGGTGACGTTGCGATGATATCCTTGACGCTACAGAGAACCTCTACATCGAGCGCAGGACAAACAAACAAAAACATTGAGTCGAATATCTAAATATAAATAGTAAAAATATATTAAATAATCACCTTCGTGATCATTCCAAAATCATATTTTATACACTAGGACAGCTAGGAATATAATATTGTTATCTCCGTGTCACCATCCTCCCCAAAAGGTTCCCTTAGAACAACCAGTGCGGACGAGCAAACTTTGGTGGAGGAGGCGACAGTGGAAGAAATATTCGCCGGATGGCAGCACAATCTCCGATTCGGTGGAATACATTTTAAACCGGGGCTAATCATAATCGACTGTAAAACACCACAGTCGACAGTATGGCTCCGGTTGAAGTTACCCCACCCCATCTAAAAAAATGGGAAGGAAGGGAGTTTAAGACATGTCGGGGAGACAATATCCCCAAATCACATGTCATTACTGCCTTCCTTCCCAGGAGCAAAGGGCAATCAGCTGAGAAACTACTTTAGCTGATTGAAGCACAAAATAAGGTTCTGAGGACGGACCGATGGAAAGTTCTCAGCCTGGGTAGTAAATCTGAATAGGACAAAGACAGCATATTCGGGTTAAGCCAAAATGCCATAAAATAGTATACGGAATGCTCCAAGACAGATAAAGGAATAGGAGCAGAGGATTTTTTTTTGACCTAGAGCCAAATACTCAGAAAGCATGGGTGAAGACCTAAGCATTTTTTAAGCGGAAATCCGTGCCATTGAAAGATATGTAGAATTTAATATAGAAAGAAACTATCGTAGACAAAAGATTGTAATTATGTCAGATAGTCAAGCAGCCATCAAAGCTCTGAACTCACACATATTGCATTACGTAATTCTATGGTCAGATACCTAGGTTCATACGAAACATAAGGGAAAGATCAACCTAACTTGAAGCCCAACGATATCCTAAACTTTCTAAGAAAGATAGGATTAGAAGAACTGCCATAAGTCTGAGGAAACATCAGAATTATAGCAAGAAAAGGAGGACACAATAGATCTTATACGTCACAGGTGGATCCCTAATTTCGCTCATACAAACATTCATCCTAAACTGCCTTATTGAAGTTATACTTCTATTTATGGACTCGATTTGTGTAGAGTTAAATGGGAAAAATCATTACATATGTAATGGTGTGAGTAAGAGAGAGACAGAAACACATATATGGTATATTGGTCGGTAAAAACAAAGATAAAATATTTACCACATGTTTAGTCATAACTATAAGTCCTTTAAATACCGTTTAAACATTCAGTACATTGAAAAGAGATAGATATACAAAAAACAGTCTGGGCTAATGTTTTGGAATATCATAGTGACGTATTACATTGTGTTTGACAGATTATTTTATAATTCTGTCACGTAAGTAAACATATAAAGTTTAGTATTTTATATTATTAATATTAATAATAATATTTAGTAATGAGTATTGTGTGGTAGTCCATACTACCGTCACATGGTTGCATTATATCCTGCACTACCTATGCTTTTGAGTCGAATACATGCGTGTGAATTAAAACCTGTTCCTGCAAAGTTACTGAAAAGTGCAGTTCAAAGTGCGTTAAAATTTTGTATAAGTGTGTATATGTTGTTAGAAAATGTTTTGCATTGTTTTCTAGTGTTCTAAAATCTGTAATAGCTCACGGTAAGCAAATCGGGTTTTGTAAACACTTTTTTTGTACATTGATCGTTTAACTGTTTAGTTTTCGTGTTTGAAGTAAGGACACACATCAACTGGTCTTATTTTTCTAAGTATTTATTTAATTGAATACAGTTAATTTAAAAAAAAAATATTTCTACTTGCCTGTGTTTGTAGTTATTAAGTTTTATTAGTTAACACTGATGCCATTGATATATATTTGATGGCGCCGAGTGATGATGATATAAATGTGAAAATTACATGCGCGAGTTGTAAACGATCTCTAAAAGGCGAATTAAAATGTACCAAATGTGAAAAACAGTATCATCCTGCTTGCTTAGTTCGCCTAAGAGGCGCAAAAGTGGTTGGTCAAAATTTAATCATCTGTCCATCATGTGCTGAAATTGAAAATGATGGCGACCATGCGTGGAACAATGTCGTGCTCTAAGAAGAGAGAATGAACCAATTGCTCATCCAGATGATGGAAAATCACGACTTATTACATGGTAGACTGAACGATATGGAAGACCTGGTAGAAAAACTCTCCATTGAATTGAAATCATTACGTGACGAAAAGATAAACAAGATAACATTCCCTCTACCTCCTGTTCCTCACACCATTGCTTTGTCATTGCCATCGGAGGCGCGCACGAACAAATCGAGCGCACGTAGGACGTGCTCTACGACTACGCAGGTTGAGGGTACGTCACACCAAACCGAGCTGAAGTTGGATACAGGTTGTGATCGTGCCCGCAAAACATATGGCCAGTCGTCCTGTAACAACAGCAGAAACAGAAAATTTTAATAATCCGAACAGAAAAGAACAAGACCTGGCCAATAACCGAGATGGGATTTTTCAGATTCAACGTCATAAAAAAAACGCCAACAATACAAAAAAACGTCTGGGAAATGCGAAAGTATCCCAGGAAAATGAAATAAATGGCTTCTCGGGTGGAGAAAGAAGAGCTTGGATATATTAAAATCGTGTTAAAAGACAAGCAACTGAGGCTATGATAACAGATTACATAAAGAAAAAGGTGAGTTTTGAAACTGAGAATATTTGCGTAAGGGAGATACCCACTGATCCAAACAAACTCAAATGCTTTGTTGTAACAGCACCGTTAAAGCGCAAGGATGAGCTATACGATCCAGATTTCTGGCCTCGGATGGTTGGCATTAAGAGATTTGATTTTACGAAACACAGAGAATTTTTGCAAACTGCCGGTAATTTTTAATAAAAGGCTACATACCTTATTTATTACTTGTTAATAATATCCAACCTGAAATTGTTAGTCATTAATACGAACATATTTAGCATATTTTATGTCAATATCTGCTCAATTAGAAACAAGATAGGCGTTCTGAAGGCCTTTCTCCATGATCATAATATAAAATACAGTGCTATTTCTCTGGTCGAACACTTTCTTTTAACAGAAGAGGTTCAGCATCTAAGTGTCTTTGGTTATGACCCGAGCTCTTATTTTTGTCGTGTACAGAATAAACGTGGTGAAGCTATAATTTTGGCAAAACATGGTATGGAGGTAAATCCTTTAAAAATGATCGAAAACTTATTAGTTAAAGTACGAAACACCTGGTACTTAAGACGGACCTCGTATCCAGGAAATGTTATGCAAATTTGATACAAAATGAGTGTGTACTCGGTACTAGGAGGTTTTTGAGGTCGCTGAACACGAATATCATAGAATGATTTTGCTAAATCATTCGCATAAAAATTTATTAATCCGGGCGCGTGCATAGAAGTATAACTTCTGCCGGCAGTCCCACTGACTGCCACACCCTTTTTTTTATTCTATCCAAAACGAAATTAAAACTTTTTATAGCTTGTGGATTATCTACATTACGTAGATTTAGGCGCTTTGATTAAACAAGTAGGTAAATGCTTTAATATCTCATTTTAATGTTATAAAAAACAGTATAAAGCATGTAAATATAACAAATCCAGTGTCTTATCATGGATTATCTCAAACAATGTTATTAAGAACTAATTATTTAATTGATACTGCGCAAAAGAAAATCGAAAATTTATATCCCCATATCCGGTTAAAAGAGGTTTAATTAATGTCATTGGAAAAGCAAATAAGTGGCTCTTTGGAACCCTTGATTCAGATGATGAAGAAAGATATAATCAAGCCATTCGTTTATTGCAGGAAAATAAAAAAAGTATGATTCATGAAACTAATTTACAAATTTCATTGCAAAAGAAATTAATAGATCATTATAACAAATCAATTTCAATTTTGAGTAAAAATCAAGAAAAATTTAATAATGATTTAGGAAAAATCAGTGCCTCTATTTACCAAAAAATTAATAATCTTCAAAGTTATCTAAGTTTTCAAGGCATATTAAGTCAAATCAATTTAGATTGTCAATCAACTATAACATTTTTAGACAATTTGGAAAATGCTATATTGTTTTCAAAATTAAATACATTGTAACCTCTTTTTTCTCAAGATGTTAAAAGGCTCGTTTAATCGAGGTTAACAAATGCGAACGGCACTCAGGGGGTAGGAGGAGAGCGAGCGTGGATTCGAACGAGCTCGATGATATCGTATTAGAAAGATTTAAGGGGATATATTTACTAGAAAAAGAAAAGATAAAAGAATTTAAAAGGGACTAAAAAGAAAATGAGAGAAATGATGAAATAGGGAAAGGTAAATGGGCGCCACTTATTTTTTTATCATAAGGATGGGGAAATATAAGAAACCCAGATGGAAAAAAGATTTGACGACTATGTTAATAGGATAGGATAATTAATAAGTTGTTGTAGATCAAGTTAAAATTGGAAAGATATAGGAAATATAAGATAAGATAAGGTAAAATTGAGTAACCCGGTAGATGTTCTTGTTAAAACTTTAAATTAAACACTTTTATTGGCAAAGCTAGAAAGAGAAAGTTATACTTACTTTTTTTCTTACTTATCACAACAGCTCCATTTATATTAGTGAGATAAAAATGAATTCAAAAATTAAGATTTATGATTTAAATACGTCTCATTCTTATTGTTGATGAAACTAGATCAGAATAACTTACACCAGGTCAGAAATAAAACATATAAATAAACAATAAACAATATTTATTACTGAGGGTAGTAATAAGTCAGGCGTATGAACGAAACAATAGACATATAAAATATCAACAAATTAAATAAGGTGAAATACAGTGAAACACACTAGTGTTTAATCACATATAGAAATAATATTACACATCCAATAACAGCTAAGTAATTTTATATTGTTATTTTTGTGTACCCATTTAAGCAGAATGTGAAGTGAAAGAAATTTAATAGTATCAAAATGTTATGTAAAAAAAATAATGAATCACTTTTAGCTTAAAAGATTTTTTTTTACTCGAGTAAAGAATTGGGTACCATATTATAGTTTAAATTAAGACAATTAAGTTATAAGAAACATTAAGAAATCAAAAATTTACCATAAAGGTGTTACAAAAATATTAAATCAGACTCTGCGCAACTCTTTCACTGATAAATGAAACATGTATTCGGTAAACTTGTCCGAATTTCCACACTTTTGGGGTCTGTAGTAAAGGTACCGTTTTCTTTTTGTTATAAAACAGGTAGCACTATGGAGTTTATAATCACTTCTTACGTTAATTACCCACACTTGGATATTATTTATGCGGATTACAAATAAGTTTTTATTCCAAAGAAATAAATGGCATCCCTTCTTTTTCTGGTAGTTAAGCAATAGTAATGATATAAAAAACTTACAGTTTGATTCCTGGATAGTAGAATTAAATGGGGCCACACCCAATTTATACGATACGGTAGAATTTAGTTATTCTTCGGTAATAATCGACAGCTTTTTCATCAGAGCGGTTCCATCACTCATTCACTGACTTTAACTTAGTTAAAAACACTAAATAGCAAGTAATTCTTTAAAAATCTTAAGGAAATTTGCCGGTACTTGAATCTAGGGGTTGTACATATCGACTTGATCACACAAAAACCCAAGCTAGACTGATAAGGAAATGGCGGTACTCAAGGGTGCTCTGTTTCGCGTCCCCTCATGTGATGTTAAAATCGGAACCTTATTGGCTAATACACCGATCGATACTCTCGCTTAGCAACAGAAAACCGTTAGAGATGTGCAACCGTCTAATAGGTTGGGAGTACAGGACGGTAATAAGTAAGGAAGAATTATGAAAAAAGATAAAAAATTAAATTTTATACTCAGAGTTTTTTGAACACGCTACAACATTACATGGCTCAATTATTTCCAGCTCAGAAATCTTGAGTATGATTAGTTATTTACATAAATTATACAATGAAAATACAATCCCAAAATTTAAAAATATATTAACTTATTATCAGTTTTTAAGAACACAGGTATCAATTTCTGAATCAACCTTAATAGGCAACTTGACACATAACTAATTTCATACAATAAATGAGTATTTCTTACAGTATTTGGCTTACGAAAACGAAATATATCGATTTTAATAACTAAATGCGTAAGATTAATTTAAAAATTCAATTTAAAAAATGTGTTTTATTTGAATCGCCGAAAACGCTGTCGGCCATGATGTGACGTCATACAAATTGTAAACAAAACGAGTTATTTGACGTGGTGTTATTACAAGTATAAATATTTCGATATAAACTCCTTATCACGTTCTTAATTTATTTGCTTTATTGAAAAACAATAATAAATTCATTATGGACGTTGGTTTCACAAAAGCAGACAGCACAAATATGCCAAAAAATTGTTATATTAATGGTTGGTTATTTCTTTGCCTTGAATCCAGATTTCTGCTCTGCTCTGCTAAGAAATGTCAAAACTTCTATGTAAGTAAAGTGCATTTGTTAAATAGTAGATATAAAAAGGAAGAATGAGTGTATTTATTCTTTTCAGAAGTGATTCAGAAGTACTCATTTATGTCATAAGTATCATAACCTCTGAATAATGTAACTAACATCTATTTGTACCTATTCCTTGTTAGAGATCTGCAAGGGACGATGCAATAACGATAATTACTGTATTTTTTATGTAAATTAGTTGAAATCATGTTTTTAAAGTAAAGTAAACTGGAAAATTGTCCGTGTTTATAAGTCAAATGTTTGTTTACAATTCGTATGACGTCAGAACACAGATTGTCACGGGTCAAATTCGCTCTAGTTATAAGTAATTGCTTACCTTATGAATTCTCCGTTATTAAGGAGTAAATCGTGACAAGTTCCAGTTGATTTAGATCGATTATAGTTAATCATCGACTTATAAATATATTCTGGCCATAACTAATGTTGCTAATATTGTTTTGAAAGTAAATTTATTTAATCCAGGTTATGAATTCTTGTAGTGTTTATTTTTGAAATTACTGTCATTTTCGCTTTCATCTGACTGAAGTACTACTTCTTTCTTTTTGTCGAAAACTATTAGTATTGTGTTCTACGGCCAGTTGTTTCGTGGAATTGTTGTTTTGCATAACAAGATTGAAAATAAACGAGGGAATTAAGTAATGTTGAGATTTTGGTGTTACCTTGTTAAGTAATAAGATCAGTTGTTATTAAACGATTACTGTTTGTTTGTAAGTTGGTAGCTGTGATCCTACGTTTATTGTCCTTATAGTAGTAGAGGCCATTTATTTTGAGGTGTATCAATCTCATGAATTGTGAAACATAGAAATTTCCTTTTGACTGTCAACCTTCGTCTCGAGCAGATGCTCCAGAAGATTTTTGGTTTAAGTTTTAAATCGCGGTGAATCCGTAACAATTAATTTTGGATTTTTGAAACTAAACCTCATTTTCCATTTGAATCGTTGTTGGAGTTAGATTCTGATGTTATTTTTGGACAGATTCATTGGAAAAAGCCGCGTGTTGGATTTTTGTGTAATCTTCTATGATAGATTAAGAAACAGACAGGAGGTAGATTTGGAGATTTAAAACCGTTCAGACGGTGAGCTGTGGTAGAATTTCCGCAATTAGCAACGAGGAGATTGATTTACCCGTCTACCAGCTAGGGTGTCACTAGTTTAATGAAAGAAACCCTATCTTAATAGGGTCCTAGATACAGGCATAAGTCCTAGATACAGGCATAAGTTCTAGTTACGGGCTTAAGCCCTAGAGATAGGCAGAATTTTGATTGCTGACCCTATACTTAGTACGAGTTTAAGTTATTGTGATTGGTGCAAGCCTATTGGTTCTAGAACAGGCTTGATTTTTGGTACCGGCCTAAGTATTGGAGAAGCCAAGGACTGCGGAAACTTATTTAGATTAACAGATAAGCTATATTAGATTAAGTCGTAACTAGTTAGTTAAGATTTATTTTTCTTGTTTTTTTTTGTATTGAGTGTGATCACACATATCGATAAATTCAATTTTTAAAATCATTCATTAATTCTTTGTTTTTATATAAATATCAATAGCACGAGGCTTGACAGTTGTGTAAATTCTCATTTTTTTTTTATTAAAGAAGGGTCTAGTTGATATTTTGGTTTTATTTAGCTCACTTTATCGTTTTTTTTTATTGTGCAATTCAAATAGTACTGGTTAAAATTTTGAATTTATTTAATTATCTCCAGTGGGTGAAGTGGTGCCTGGAACATCAGGGGTTTCCGATTTTAACCGTACAAAATCGGTGGCGCACTCACTTTATTTTGGCACTTACCCTCTACGGCTGAGCTGGGCATAATTTGCCAGTAGAGAAACCACCACCGAACTCAGCTGGAGTAGAATTTCAATTAGTTAATTTGTTTGTTTTTCTAAATTTGATTTTGTTATTTTTTTAAATTCATTAAAATACGTGGCAAGATAATCTATAGACTAAAATGGCGAACAGCGTTTTCGCGCCTACCTGAAGAGTTTGATTTTAAATTACAATTTTGTGGTTTTATAGGTGTTGAAAAAATATAGTAATATTTTTTTTACCTTAGTAGCACAAATATAAACTATTTAGGACCTAGCTTAAAAAAGAGTCAACTAGCCTATTTTTGCGACAGGTACATGAACGATTATTAAAATCCGAAACTTTTGAATTTTATCATTTATATCGAATAATTCAAAACCATAAAATGTATACCCCTTCTTACACCTATTTGGCACAAGAACATGAAAAGATTCAATTTGAAAAAGAAGAATGTCCAATGTTAGAGAATAATTACTATTGTCAACAGAACTTCATTCCTCCAGATAATTGTACCTTATTTTTGCTTCAAGGCAATACTCCTGAAAATTGCCATATTTTGGAAATAAACATACAAGAAATGATTACACAACAAGTGACACGAGACGAAATCCTAGTCATACCATCTGAACCAGAATGACTCTTCTCTAAATGTAAAACCAAACAATATTTTGAAGTTGCAGAACCAACTCTAATAAAAAATCCTAAATCATGTGAAATACGGGTTAAAGAAAAAAAAATATATCAAAAACATTCAATTAACTGCAGGAAAACCGTTTATTTTACCAAAATTAGAAAATTATAAAATAAAATCTATGAAAAATTATCAAATATCTAACATGTTGTCACGGGTTCAAATTCACAATAGTATAATTTATCGCTTACCTTAGGTATTCTCCGTTATTAAGGAGTAAATGGTGACAAGTTCCAGTTGATTTAGATTGATTATAGTTAGACATCAATTTATAAATATATTCTGGCCATAACTAATGTCGCTAAAATTGGTTTTGTAAATAAGTTTATTATTATTGTCGATGTTTGAAATCTTTGACAGTAGGACATCTGAACTACTCTCTAGTCGATAACTTGTATAATGTGGTTTCGTAGCCAACGTTCGGTCATATTTTTAACTTTATTATTGGTATCAAAAATAAATAGGGAAACTAAGTAATGTTGGGTTATTTATTGTTAGCTAATTAAAATAATAAGATTAAATGTATCAAATGACCTCTGGTTGTTCATAAGTTGTTGGCTGAATAAGCTATGGTTATTGTCCGTATCGTAGTAGAGGCCACCATGTTTCTTACTGAAGTGTGTCAAATCTAAGTGAAGTTTGATAATCGGGGACCCTCTTCCTTTTGACCTCTGTCTCTTGTAGTGAACGCGTTTTAACCAGAAAATTTTTGAGAACTTAATTTGCATCCTTGTACATCGGGGACAACTTAGGTTGGATTTGCGTAATTAAGTTTAATCTGTTTCCATCGAAAACTGTGTAGGAGGTATTTTCTGGATTTTGGTAAATTCGGTGGAAAATACGGCTTGTCCGGCTTTTTAGTGAAATTTTCTATTGGTGAGTAGTACATGCTTCTTTATCCATGCAATTATTCGATTTTTATGGTCCTTTTTGTCCCTTATGAAACAGACAGTAGCGGAGATTGGTATTTTTGAAACCTTTTGGATTACAATCGTGGTTGGAATTTGTTCGACATTGCATTTAGCAGCGAGGAAATTGTCTTTTTTTTTTAAAGTTACCCAACTATCAGCTGGGATATCGTTTAACGAAGTAAAAGGAAACCCTATTTTAAATAGGTGAGTTACGTAATTATATTTTTAATAAATTAATAACGCCATATAATCACAATCTTGGTTAAAATCTTTATTTTATATGTGTATTTCTTTATGTATTGTATGCAAGTTTTATTTTTGTATAACTAGACTCCTTTTAGTTTTTTTTTAACTATTATAATTAATATTTTGTACTATTACAAATTAATTTTTTGTTAAATTCTGATTCAATTTATTGTTATAATATTGTAGTGACTAGCAAGTCGAATTTGGTTTCGTAGAGTACATTTCAATCATTAGTTTTGCCTATTAAATGTAAATTCAGAGAAGTCATTTGCTAAATGTTGTATTATTCATGTAAATTCACTTTGTTCTTTCATTGCAGTATAAATTTAAGTTAATGTATTCAAGTTGTATTAAAGTAATCAAGTCAAATTAATTCAAGGAGTCATTTAAATCTGTTTAAGCTATCGTTGATTTTATATTACGATTTTTAGGGTTCTAGTTACCGGCTAAAAGTCCTAGTTACGGGCATAAGTCCTTGATACAGGCATAAGTCCTAGAGATAGGCAGAATTTTGGTTGCTGACCTAATACTTAGTACGAGCTTTGGTTATTGTGTTTGGAGCAAGCCCTTTGGTTTGGATAAGGCTTGATTTTGGTACCGGCCTAAGTATTGGAGAAGCCTAGGACTGCGGCAATTCATTTAGATTTACAGATAAGCTATATTAGTTTTAAGTCGGACTTTAGTTTTTAGTTAAAGCTATTTGTCCTTGTTTTTGTGTTGCGTGTGATCACACCTTTTGATAATTTACCTTTTTTTTATTGTTCGCATAATTTATTTTTATAAACATCAATTGTGTGTCAGGCACGAGGCTTGACAATCTGTA
The DNA here is from genome assembly GCA_964028335.1 of Altica lythri. Taxonomy (NCBI): domain Eukaryota; kingdom Metazoa; phylum Arthropoda; class Insecta; order Coleoptera; family Chrysomelidae; genus Altica; species Altica lythri. The sequence continues at coordinate 38,752,029 of OZ034808.1, read as the reverse complement.
TTCTAAAATTGTTCATTAAAGAAGAGTCTAGTTGACATTTTAGTTTTATTTAGCTCACTTATCGTTATTTTCAGTTGTTGAGTAATTTAGTTAGAACCGTTAAATATTCAAAATTTATTTAATTATCTCCAGTGGGTAAAGTAGTGCCTGGAACAACGGGGGTTTCCGATTTTGACCGTCTAAATCGGTGGCGCGACTCACTAGTATTTGTTTACTTACCTCTACGGCTGAGCTGGGCACTAATTTGCCAGTAGAGAGACCACTACCGAACTCAGCTGGAGTTGTATTGCTTTAGTTAAATTTCTTTATTTTACTAAATTTAATTTTTGTTTTAAAGTCATTAAAATACGTGGCAATGTCAAGGATCGACTTTGAAGAACTTCATGAAATCAATGAATTTTCCAAAAATCTAAAACCAATTCAGCAAACTGCAAATACCCAAATTAATACTTCAGTGCTTTGGACGTTATTAAGTATGGTTGCTTTAATTGTATTCATTGGGGCCGTATTTATCTGCAGAAACAAATTCAAGAAGTGCAAGAAGAATAAAAAGAAAATTTCAACAGAAGTCATAGAACTTCAAGAAAACCCTTTGGAATCTACTTCAAAAAATAAATCCATACTTTCGAATCTTAAGAAGGGAGTAAACCCAAAATACCCCTTTTATCTTTTTGTCGTATGGGGAGTTACATCTTGGCAATTCTCTATTTTATAAGAGTCGGCAATAGATAAGATAAGTTTATAAATATAGGTTCTTTGAATTGTATAATTACTCTCTAGTTTGCTTTCATACTGTTTAGTTTAACTTTTGTATAAATAAATTTTTTTTAAAAATAGAAAAGTTTTTGAAAAATATAAAATTTTAGTTTTGTTTTTCTTTTACTAGTCACGTTCAAAAATCATTCACGTAACGTATTAGTCAGTCAATTACTGTGTTAATTATTGATTAAAGAGTTAAGATTGCGTTGAATATTGGATATGGCATCAGTCTTAGTAAAGTTATTTTTCAAATATGTATTGTAAATTTAGAACAATGGCGTTAAAAATGTATTTGATATTTACAAAGTCGGCTAAAGCTATAAACATTATTTTTATATTAATAATTATCAATCTCTATTTTGTCATTTTTCATAATCAAAACTTGAAATAAGCACAATTTACAAAAAGAACTTTTTATAATAGAAAGTTTTTTACTGATTTATAGGTCATATTTTGTGTCATCTCAACAATGCACAGCATCCCTGACATTGTAAAAATATTAAGTCATACAACGCTGTGATTGATCATAGAGAAGATTGTTTCCTTGTTAACAAAATCAAGGGTAGTTGTATCTAAAAACTTTCTAAAACATTTTATTTTATTACCAGTTAAAATAATAATTACTGTTTTCACATGTAAGAACAAAAAAAAAAAGAAAAAAAAACTTCTCTGTCGCGTAATCGATCCCATTATGATAACATAACAGAACTGTCACAAGTGGACTGATCCGCCGCCTAACCAACTACGCTACGAACGATTTATTTAATAACTTTCAAAATAATATTATCTATACACAACTTAGATCATGTTTAATATCAATTCGGTATAAATTTCGAAATCTATGTATATGCCTAAACACACTTGAAACATGCATTGTCATCCAGTTCTTAGCTATCCTGAAAATTTCAGAGCTCTAGGTAGTCGGGAAATAGGTTTAAATTCGATTACAAATTCCACGGAATGATACAGAGACACAGAACACGGCGAAAATGTAAAAAACTTTCTAATATATAGAGAAGATTGTTTCCTTGTTAACAAAATCAAGGGTAGTTGTATCTAAAAACTTTCTAAAACAGTTTATTTTATTACCAGTTAAAATAATAATTACTGTTTTCACATGTAAGAACAAAAAAAAAAGAAAAAAAAACTTCTCTGTCGCGTAATCGATCCCATTATGATAACATAACAGAACTGTCACAAGTGGACTGATGCGCCGCCTAACCAACTACGCTACGAACGATTTATTTAATAACTTACAAAATAATATTATCTATACACAACTTAGATCATGTTTAATATCAATTCGGTATAAATTTCGAAATCTATGTATATGCCTAAACACACTTGAAACATGCATTGTCATCCAGTTCTTAGCTATCCTGAAAATTTCAGAGCTCTAGGTAGTCGGGAAATAGGTTTAAATTCGATTACAAATTCCACGGAATGATACAGAGACACAGAACACGGCGAAAATGTAAAAAACTTTCTAATATATAGAGAAGATTGTTTCCTTGTTAACAAAATCAATGGTAGTTGTATCTAAAAACTTTCTAAAACAGTTTATTTTATTACCAGTTAAAATAATAATTACTGTTTTCACATGTAAGAACAAAAAAAAAAGAAAAAAAAACTTCTCTGTCGCGTAATCGATCCCATTATGATAACATAACAGAACTGTCACAAGTGGACTGATCTGCCGCCTAACCAACTACGCTACGAACGATTTATTTAATAACTTTCAAAATAATATTATCTATACACAACTTAGATCATGTTTAATATCAATTCGGTATAAATTTCGAAATCTATGTATATGCCTAAACACACTTGAAACATGCATTGTCATCCAGTTCTTAGCTATCCTGAAAATTTCAGAGCTCTAGGTAGTCGGGAAATAGGTTTAAATTCGATTACAAATTCCACGGAATGACACAGAGACACAGAGACACAAAGCAAATGTAAAAATGACATAATAGTCAGGGAGCAAAGGGGGGTTCCGTGGCCGATTGAGGTCCTTACAAGCAGCAAAGTTTTTTAAATGTATTTTGACTCGCTGAATCCGAATATTCAACCTGCTTTTTAACCAGTTGCCTTGGAAATTTGTTATTAACAATTTAATTGTTTAAATAATTATAACTAACAAACTAATTAAAATACTTATTTTTTCTAAATTGTTTTTTGTTCCTTATAAAAAATCCAACAAAATGAGCTTTGAAAAGTTAAAATCGGTTAATTATAAGCCGAGATACTGTAAATATAGTGCAAAAACATTGCAAAATAACGAATCAGGCTTGCGCTGCCTCTGTTTTTTACTTATATCTCGGCTTCTAATGAACCGATTTTAATTTTTCAAAGCTCATTTTAAAGATATGAAAGTGGCTTCTAGTTTTTTACTTTATAAAAAAAAATTGTTACTACCAATTATATGTATACGAATTTAAAGACAAAAATTGTTGTTAAAATTTTGGGAGATATTATTTGTTTATAAACATATTTTGTTTCTCTACTCCATAAACTTCGATATTTTATTTATTTAAAGTTATTCTGCATCTCAAGAGGAACATTTTAAGCTTCGGTAAGTGTAAGTACGTCGATTTTTCTTTAAGATATACAACTTTAAAGGGACTTTGCGCGCACTTCAACTTTCGCGAACTGTAGCGCTCGAGGCCGCTTGCAGATTTTTACTTATAATGTCTGTAAAATACTCAATAATTTTATTTTTTGACATTTAGAACAATTTATTGCAACGTTACTAAGTAAATATTCTGAAATACAAATTAATCTGTAACATATTTTTTAATTATTAGTTATTTGGCATTTATTACTTTTACGGCAATTACAAAATATACAACATTCTATACCCGATTCAACACTTTCTATTATTAAAAATGAAGTCGGATTTATTACATTCATTAATAGTCTTTGAGAAAAAATATTCCCGTACAGTAGTGTATTTTGCGGCTCGAATTTGATCCGAGCAACTAGACATTTCCAAGCGATTTCAGAAAAAAGATTGAAATGACCCATTGGTTGATCGATACATACTATTTGTGAGACACGACCAAATTTTTGAAAGAAATTTTGCTTCTCCACATACCTAGTTATCAACCATATAATCAAAATAACATAAACAACTTTTTGAGCAAGTGCTATGGGTACAACTAGGTACTAATTCACACACTAGAGGCAATAGATGCTCTTCTTTTTGAGGTAGAAGAAACTGACCAATTTCTTTCCATACAAATTTTACATATATTATTTATTAAATGAAAATGTACCATTTTTAGACTTTACGGATGCAAGTTGGTACTGGTAAAAGTACAAGAAATATCCCGATACATTCAATAGCTTCAAATCTTGGCGAAACATTATGTTCCACTCTACCAGCTTTACACCACTTAACTGGAGCTGATTACACAAGTAAAGTTGGTACGAAATATTCAGCTTTAAAAGCTCGCCCAATAGAATATTTACAAAATTTTGGGCAAGGTGAGATTTTTAAAGGAATATACTTTTTAATTTGTCATATATTATTATTTGTGTTATTCAGTATGTTTTTCCTTTTGTATATTTTAGTTACGTCTGAAATATCTTTAGATCGTGATATACAACGAGCAGAAGAATATTTAATTAAAGTATTAAATTCTTTATCGAATTGCAAGACATTTACAGAATATCGTATATGGTTTTACTTTCATGCAACAAATTGTTTGATAGAAGAATTACCGGTTACTTCAAGTTCCATAAAATTACATATTTTGCGTGCAATTTATGAAATAAATATACAAACGAATAGTTTTACAAGAAATTTAAATGAACTTAACCTAACGGATTTTGGGTGGAAAGAAATTGGTCAATTTCTTCTACCTCAAAAAGAAGAGCAGCTATTGCCTCCAGTGTGTGAATTAGTACCTAGTTGTACCCATAGCACTTGCTCAAAAAGTATATTTTGCAATTGCCGTAAAAGTAATAAATGCCAGATAACTAATAATTAAAAAATATGTTACAGATTAATTTGTATTTCAGAATATTTACTTAGTAACGTTGCAATAAATTGTTTTTAATGTCAAAAAATAAATTATTGAGTATTTTAAAGAAATTATAAGTGAAAATCTGCAAGCCGCCTCGAGCGCTACAGTTCGCGAAAGTTGAAGTGCGCGCAAGGTCCCTTTAAAGTTGTATATCTTAAAGAAAAATCGACGTACTTACACTTACCAAAGCTTAAAATGTTCCTCTTGAGATGCAGAATAACTTCAAATAAATTAAATATCGACGTTTATGGAGTAGAGAATCAAAATATGTTTATAAACAAATATCTCCCAAAATTTTAACAACAATTTTTGTCTTTAAATTCGTATACATATAATTGGTAGTAACAATTTTTTTTACAAAGTAAAAAACTAGAAGCCCCTTTCATTCCCTTTAAAATAAGCTTTGAAAAATTAAAATCCGTTTATTAGAAGCCGAGATATAAGTAAAAAACAGAGGCAGCGCAAGCCTGATTCGTTATTTTGCAATGTTTTTGCACTATATTTACAGTATCTCGGCTTCTAATTAACCGATTTTAATTTTTCAAAGCTCATTTTGTTGGTTTTTTTATAAGGAACAAAAAACAATTTATAAAAAAAATGTATTTTAATTAGTTTGTTAGTTATAATTATTTAAACAATTAAATTGTTAATAACAAATTTCCAAGGCAACTGGTCAAAAAGCAGGTTGAATATTCGGATTCAGCGAGTCAAAATACATTTAAAAAACTTTGCTGCTCGTAAGGACCTCAATCGGCCACGGAACCCCCCTTTGCTCCCTGACTATAAAGTAAGTCTGAAGATAGAAGATGTATCGTAGAATAGAAATTTAAATATCCTGCTTCCCAACTTATCCGAGAAACCTATAACCTTTACCTAAAATAAAATCCAACCTTGTATTTGAAACATATTTAATGTAATTTTAGCGTAAAAACTAAAAAACAAAAAACAATTTTCAATTCAATTCGTTTTTTCAGCTGGTGTACCATAAATATTAACTGTAAGAACCGTTTGACACAGAACTAATTTAAGTACAAGAATATATTGTACTAGCAGCCCGCCCCGGCTTTGCACGGGGAATAAAGAAAAATAACAAAAGCCCTGTAAGGCCCACTTTTTGCTAAATTTTAATAGCTGGAAAAGAAATATAAATTTGTGAAAACTGCCTTTATCACAACATAGTTCATTTATTTGTGAATAAAGTAATCATACAAATCAACATGTTTGCAAACAATTCGTTAAGATAATAATTGTTTTTTAAAACCTCTAAAGTGGGCTTTTTTAGGAACATAGGCACCTATCATAGCCCGATATTAATTATGTAATCAATAAACCCTATCAAAACAAAAAATAAATATTTATGTAAAACTTGACCTAATATTATATGATATTCTTAGGTAATCAGTCTGATACAAAAGTTTTTTTTGGTCACAAATTGGACGGTGGGCCATCTTAGACTTAGCAAAATTTAATTTACCTAATAAACAAAAACCTCTAAATAGACTCAACAAATAACAATGTTGTGGCGTTATTCTAATATTCACTTTTAGAAAAAACATGTTTATTTAAAGACCAAATATTTTTTTCAAAAACATCTGAATTGTCTCATATCTTCGACTGGCCCAAGCCATCATAGGATGTGATGGGCCTTTATAGGGTAATTTACCCCGCCACAAGAACTACTTTTTATAAATGAAAATTAACAAATAATATAAACAACTCTTACGTTGAGTCAAGTGCCCATAAACCCAAGTAACACTGTATTTAAAAAAAACACGAAAGCTTCTTGTTTTCTTAAGAAAATACTAAAAAGGTTTAAATTAGAAAGTTATAAATCGTTAGCCCTTTGCAACGACACTAAAAAACTGGCAACCACTGCAAAAATGACGACTGTCTTCCTTATTTATGAAGTTGCAATTTTGTCTATGGCACTAACCGAACATGGGCGCAAAATTTAAATTCATTTGAACTTTTAGACGTACAAAATATTGAAAGTGGGCCATCTTAAGAACTGGGCCTTATTAGGCGTAAGTACCTTACATGTTGTTTTATTTTCTGGCAACAAAATAAATTGATTTTCAGGTACTGGACACGCCTTAGGTGGTTGGCCATGAGAAAAACCGATCCCTACTAATTAAAAGGTTTGACTTTGAGGCTAGTAATCTCAGCGCACGCGATGTAAGGGTTTTAAGGTCATTTTTGGTTACATTAATGGCATTTTAGTAAGGATTCCTATTTTTTTTTTAATAAAACATGGCCTATGTCACTCGGGAATAGTGTAGCTTGCCAACGGTAAAAGAATTTTTGAAATCGGTCAAGTAGTTTCGGAGCCTATTCATTTCAAACAAACAAACAAACAAACCTTTCCTCTTTATCATATTAGTATAGATATTACATCTTGTTTTATTTTCTAGCAACAAAATAAATTGATTTTCAGGTGCTCGACCCGCCTTAGGCTGTTGGCCAGGAGAAAAACCGATCCCTACTAATTGGAAGGTTTGAACTTGAGGCTAGTATTCTCAGCGCACGCGATGTAAGGGTTTTAAGGTCATTTTTGGTTACATTAATGGCATTTTAGTAAGGATCCCTATTTTTTTTGAAAATAAAACATAGTCTATGTCACTCGGGAATAGTGTAGCTTGCCAACGGTAAAAGAATTTTTGAAATCGGTCCAGTAGTTTCGGAGCCTATTTATTTCAAACAAACAAACAAACCTTTTCTCTTTATAATATTAGTATAGATACAATATTGTACACAAGAAAAAATACTGTATAAATTTAGTATACGCGTATGTGCACAGAACTTGGTAATATGTCAATATTAGTTAATATTGGTTTGATATTTATTTTTTTTTGCTGATCTTTAGAGGATTTATTAATGGTGATGGAAAAAGAGAAATATTGATTATTGGGAGGTGCAGTTAGTATTATTTTAATACTAACTATGCTGAAGAAGAAGAAGAAACGATGTACCAAAAATTGTCGAAAACCAAAAAAAATTTGGCAGAGAAAATTGATTAGTAAAAGAGCAGAAGGAAAAGGATTCTTAACTTTGTTAAATGAGGAATTGCTACTTGAAGATCCATCATCTGATTTAGACGTCTACTGCTCATGTTTAGCATAATTGGATACAAGAAAATAGAACATATTTTATTTTATTGTATGCAAGATGACTGAAAATGCGTGCGCATCAAATTGTATACAATTTAGACCGAAATATTGTATCTACCGTGTCAAACGGCTCTAACGTTGGAATTGTCCCTGGATATTACAGTTAGGAATCCCAATAAAAGAATTTCTAGACCTCACTACATTTGCAGTGGTAACTTGTACTATATTTTGTGTGTATTCAACACTAAATTGTGATGTACTTGAAGAAGTAGACGCTACAGTATGTTGATTTAAAATCATTTGTACCTACGATTTCAGTTTTTCTTTTTATACACGAATCAACATATGTTTTCGCTATTGCAGATGACTTCCACCCACCATGTTTTTTTATGATGAGCAAGTCACCACCAGCATTAGCAACTTGGGTCGCACAAGATCTGCGAAAGCAGTGCCCAGTACCTATACAGCTCGGGATATGGCAGTTTTAGAAACTTTTTTTGAACTTCCCCAATCCTGTTTAACCGATGGGGACATTGTGCATTTACCATTACGAAACGTTAAAAAAACGATCGTGTGTTAATTTTAGTGGTCGCAGCTAAACATATTTTTTTACTAAGTAAATTCATTCAAGTTCAGTTATTAAGAATACTCTACAGATGTTGTTCTTAGTTTTAGGAATACCTACTAACAGAAATATTGTTTTCATTGATCTGTACATCGTCTTTTTAACACTTATATTACAATATCCTATATTTAAATCATGACACTCATTCACACGACACACGGCAAAACGGAACGAATTCCTATATTTATGTGTTTTTTTCTCAATTATCTTGGTAAATTATTCATGCGTTTAATGACCATTAATATGAAAAAACTGTTTAAAATCTTTAATATTTATTTTAACTATTTTTTTTCCAAAATAAAATAGAAACATTTTATTAACAAATAAGTTGTTTTTTTTTTGTAATTGCTTAAAAAAACGCATTTTTCATCTACCAAATACCCTTTAGAACAGGGATGCACAAAGAAAAGACAAGTAAAGGTTTATTTTAAGTAGGATCATAGTAAACTTTGGAAAATTTTAGAGAATTTTTAGTCTATGTCATAAAATAAAGTGGTGGGAGAGCTTTGAACATGTTTTCATTTAACTAGCCATAAATCTTGAACGGCCAAACGGAATTTAACAAACTATATGTCGTTTGAAAGAGCTTTGTTAACTTAACAATCCACAGTTTAATCATTCCAAAAAAATATTTTACTGCGATGGCCAAAAGGCGCTGTTTGGCAATGCAATAATTTTTGTGCATTTTCATGAAAACTTTAAATAGCACCCTCTATATTTTTTAAGGTAGGTGAATAGTCGAGAAAATTCCCTAAAATTCACCACAAACTGGAACCTCCTACCTTTTTTTAAACCGAAGATATTAACAAAATAATAATTAAATCGCTAAATATATGCAATATTTGGCAGCAAATTTAAATTAAATATTATAAATATTTAAATCAATGCCGCCCGAAATGTTCAAATTGCCGTCCATCATTTTCGATGCATTTAACAAGTCTTTGCCGCGTAGATTGAACTGCAGCTTCAACTTCAGCAAATGAAATATTTTGCATGCAGTGTCTTCTTCTGTCCATCATATCATCTTGCGTAGTAGGTCTAGTTGAGTAAACCTTATCCTTTACCCGACCCCACAAATAAAAATCCAAGCACGTTAAATTAGGCGATTTAGCTGGCCATGGAAAAATACTATCCATCTAGCAGGATAGGTGGTATCCAAAAATTTTCAAACATTTGCTGCAAAGTGGGCTGGGCAGCCATCATGTTGAAACAAAATTTTTTGTCGAACTGCAAGGGGCACCTCCACCAATAAAACCGGGAGATTTTTTCTTAGAAACTCAAAATATGTAGCACCGTTCAAGGAATTATTAAAAAAGAATGGGCCAATAATTTGCCCTTCCAAAATTCCTGCCCAACACCTTCCTGACCTTCTGCTACCATACCCAAAAGCCAGTGACAGTAGTTAAGCCTTTGATCAAAATCCTCAACAGTTAAAGCCTGGTGGAGGGCTAAATGATACGGATATAATCTAAAACAAAATGGCGATCACTGATTTATTGGAATATTAAACTGTGAAAGGCTTTCGCGGCCATTGTCCAATGTATCAATGGTTTTTGGGCTGTTAGGCCGGCGTCGATTGTCATGTTGACTTGGCGTTTCACCAACACGAGCGGTTGACATCTTCAGAAGTTGCTTTCTGGTTGACAGTCTGCGAACTACTCAGTAGTTCTCAGACTGTCGCAAAAAACTGTTGATAAACATGTTTTTTTTTGGGATTTTCAATAGCGAATTACTCAGAAATTATTAAGTTAAATAAAAAACTTTATTCTACATTTTCTTTATAAAATTCAATTCTCTATCGATACCTAGTGTTATTTTGAAATTTAAAATTTCCAACCCCGAGAAAGGGTGGTATTCAACCCCCGGAGGAAAGCATACATTGGCGCCAAGTCAGGTTTGTTATTTGCATCATTTTTGAGCTCCTGTAAAAATTTCAAATAAATCCATGAAGTTTTTTACAATTGCGAGGTGAATTGCTTGGTGAACTGTACTATAAGGCATTGCATATTACTTAAGTTGCTTAACTTAATAAATAAAAAAAATGTTGAATGCATCGAAAATGATGGACGGCAATTTGAAAATTTGGAACGGCATTGATTTTTTTTTTTTTTATGGTCAAGCACAAGCACTGCAGGAAAAATCCTTTAAGGCGCTCTGAGAGCGGTGCGTGTGCGAAGAAAGCGATTCACGTTGTTCTTGAATCGTTGAAGGTTATATTCGGTGGGAAATACGGCCTCAGAAAGGCCGTTCCACAAAGAGGATGTCCTCCAGAAGAAAGAGTTCTTAAACAATGATGTTCGAGGAGTATTAAGTTGAACCACATAGGGATGGGCGGAAGTGGTTTGTCGTGTATTTCTGCTATGAATTGCTCTAGGTGGAATCAAGCGGGCAATGTCAGTAGAACACTTGCCATGGAAATATTTGTAAAAGAGGGTCAAATCACCAACCTGTCTTCGATGTTCTAAGCTGTCGAGGTTCTTGGTTAGCTCGTGGTCACCGATCAGGCGAATGGCTCTCCTTTGGATGGAATCCAACAACCGAAGGGTATGCTTCGGTGCAGAACTCCAGACATGAGAGCAGTATTCCAGTGATGGTCGAATCTGGGCTTTGTAGAGTGTCAAAAGTTGTTGTGGTGTATACAGCTTTTTGGTACGGAAAAGTACACCGAGTTTCTGAGAAGCTGTCCTGGCGATTGTTACCACGTGATTATGCCAAGACATATCTCCTCCCAGATTGACACCCAGTAAGTTAATAGACGAAGCCAGTGGAATTGCGTGTCCTGCCATGACTATATCTGGTTCTGCAATGTTAACCTTCTTAGAGAAAACTGCTGCATGGGTTTTTTTAGCGTTAAATTCGACTTGGTTACTGTCACCCCAAGACAAAATTTCTTCCAGGTCTTTATTGAGTCGTGATACTTCATGCTGTCTGCGAAGATGTGCGTCAGCAGCCGATGTTCGAGAATTCAAAGTAAACGATGAGATAAGTGTGCTGTCGTCAGCAAAGCTATAAATTGGATTTTCTGTCTTCGCTAGAAGGTCGTTAATGTATAGTAAGAAGAGGGTTGGGGATAATATGGACCCCTGAGGAACACCAGCATTGATGGTAAAGGTGTCCGAGAGAAACCCGTCAATCGCCACTTGCAGAGAACGGTCCTGAAGAAAGCTAGAAAGCCATGAACAGAATCGACCGGGCATACCGTAGGATCGCAGTTTACTTAGGAGCCCCTCGTGCCAGACACGATCAAATGCTTTAGAGATGTCTAGTGCAATAGCCCAGGACTACCCATGATGTTCGACTGCGTTGCTCCAAAGATGGGTGACATATGCTAGGAGGTCTCCTGTTGATCTGGACTTACGAAAGCCGTACTGATGGTCGCTGATAATATTAAGGCCCTCTAGGTACTTTAGAAGTTGTTGGTTAATAGCTTTCTCCATCACTTTTGATATAACTGAAAGCAATGCGACAGGTCGATAGTTGTTTGGCATGGTTTTCTTGCCTTTCTTTGGTATAGGCTGAACTCTTGCCTTCTTCCAGCAAGATGGAAATATTCCTTTTTTGTAGGATAGGTTAAAAAGTCTACAAAATATTGGTGTTAGCTCATCAGCGCATTCCTTGAGCACTATAATAGGAATTTCATCTGGACCAGAAGCCTTCCTGACATCGAGCCCTTTAAGAATTCGTTTGACAGGACGCTGACGGAATACGATATCAGTCATTTCCGATTGAACTGCTGGAATGTTCGGTGGTGTTTTTCCCTGAAAGCCTACGTTGGAATGAGAAGAAAATAGTTCTGCCAGTAAGTTCGCTTTATCTCCGGCTGTGGTTGCTAATGTGCCGTCGGAACGTGTTAGAGGTGGAATATTTGATTTGGTAAAATTTGACTGACGGCCTTAGCGACTGACCAAAAAGACCTAGATCCGTTAGGACTGGCAAGAAGTTTGTTTTTGATCCTCGTGTTATGCGTCTCTTTGCTTTGATCTATCGTTTGCTTACACTGGTTTCGAGCGGTAACAAGGTTGGTGCGATTCTCAGCCGTTGGATTTTTACGCCACTGTCGGTAAGCTAGATTTTTAGATCTCACTGCGCGCTCGCAGTTTTTGCTAAACCAGGGCTTGCCGTTAGAAGGGCGCTTATTGGAATAAGGAATAAAGGCTTCCATGCCAGTTAGAATGACATCGGAGACCTCATGAGCACAAACGGATGGATCATCAGAAGAAAAGCACACGTTCAGCCAAGGAAAAGTGTGAAAATGGTTCTTCAGGTCTTCCCACCTGGCTGATCTGTATTTAAATTTAAATTTTATAACATTTAATTTAAATTTGCTGCCAATTAGTGCATATATTTAGCGATTTAATTATTAGTTTGTTAATATCTTCGGTTTGAAAAAAGGTAGGACGGTTTGTGGTGAATTTTAGAGAACTTTGTCCTCTATTCACCTACTTTAAAAATTAAATTTTTTATGAAAATGCACAAAAATTATTGCATTGCCAAACAGCGCCTTTTGGCCATCGCAGTAAAATATTTTATGATAAACTGTGGATTGTTTAGTTAAAAAAGCTCTTTCAAACGACATATATAGTTTGTTAAATTCCGTTTGGCCGTTTAAGATTTATGGCTATTTAAATGAAAACATGTTCGAAGCTTCCTCGCCACTTAATTTTATGACATAGACTTAATAATGTTTGACAAAAAAAATCCGAAATTTTCCAAAGTTTACCAAGATCCTACTTAAAACATACATTTACTTGTCTTTTCTTTGTGAAAAAGTCCATTTTCGTATTGACCCTACTATTTGCGCCTCCTTGCGGCCATTTAAAAAAGTTAAAAATATTTTCCAACATTTTCTCTAGGCGACTTTTGTCATAAAATTTTTTACTGCAAGCCATTAATAGTTTTCGAGATACAGCCGACGTCCATTCTTAACGGGCCACCCTGTACACATGATGTGAGAGTGAACAGTGGAGTAACAGTTATGTTAAAAAACAATTTAGATTAAAATCTGGGTATTTGCTTAATCTACTCGAATTACCTAAAAATTGTGATAATAAAAAATTTTCATTTTAAGTCAACCAGTCACGCAGGAATGTTGAAATTGATCCTAATCATTCTTATTTTAAATATTCGTTCTACTCATAATTTAAATGTATTTAACATCACGTACTATGATTTTTTACAAAATAATATAAATCACATTCTGTCCTTACTATTTAATAAAGATGAAGTGGTGTTAGTGGTTAATATAAATTGTAAGGTAAATCTTTCTTCTTTTCGGTACCACACCAATAAAAATCAAATTAGGTTGATTAATCAACCAAACGTATTTCTGATACACATTCAGAATGATTTAACAGATGTGATTGAAAATTTATTTTACAGTGGATTACTTAATCCAAGAGGAAAATTTGTGATTCTTGTTGATGAGTTAAATAATAACCTATTTACAATACTTAATGATTATTTTATTTATAAAGTTGTAGCTATTACTAAAAAGGATTTATCAAAACTTTATACATACAGAGTTACAACTACAGGTATATTTAAGATTATACGTATAAAAATACCATCTAAGAAATCATTTGAATTAATAAAAATGAAAACTGTTACTAAAATTAAAGCCCTATGGTTTCATCTGGCACCGCAGGTAATAAAACTAAACCAAGGAGTTACGTTTGAGGTTGTTAATATGATTATGTCCAAGTTAAATGTAAAAATTTATTGCTATAAAACAAACCTACCTGGTTTTAGTACAGTATCTAAAAACGGGACACCTACAGGTATCCTTTTAGAGATTAAAATAAAAAAAATGGATTTATGTGTAAATGTTATGATTCCATTCTCAGTGGACTATTTATTCTATGATCTAACTAGTCCAATACTACATGATCGGTTAGTATTTGTAACAGCAACTTTACTCGATATTGATTATTGGAAAATATTTTATCAAGAATTTTCCAGTACTGTTTGGATTTGTTTTATTATTTCTATGGCGCTATCTCACGGATTTTTGTATATATCGCATATTGGTAACCAAAATCCACAAAATTTTCTTTATCTTATCCGCATATTATTAGAAGGCTCAGCATATATCCCAATTCAAAGAACATCTACTAAGATACTATATGCAAGTTTTATATGGTTTGGATTAATTTTAACAACTGTTTATAAAAGTAACCAGTTTCAGATTCTATCTTTAGACCAATTTCACCAACGTATACAAACTGACAAAGATGTTATACATTATAAAGTAAAGGGAGCTTTACCTAATTATATTAGCCATTACTTTCCAAATTCTCCAAATTCGTTTGAAAATTATTTGGCTAAAAACGATCCGTTATATTGTGACGATTATACTGATTGCCTAGATCTTGTGGCTTTTGAGAAAAAACGAATTGGACTTGAATCAGTAGAACGATTAAAATATTATATTGCACAACGATACACGGACAATGCAGGAAAATCGTTGCTTCAAGAGATTAAAATAAAAACACAGTTACCTTCTGATCTTTACTTAAGATTAGCTTTTCGAAAAGGTCATCCAATTTTTGAAAAGTTTGATCAGAAACTACGTATTCTGATAGAAAGTGGAATTATAGATCAAATACAAAAAAAAATTGATTGGAAAAATGATAAAGCTTTGGCACTTGCAAAATCATTTCAAAGTAATATTAAACTAACAGTAAAACAGCTACAATCTATATTTTACGTTTATATTTTTGGGATGTTTATTTGTTTATTAGTATTTATTTTAGAATTGTTTCGCATTTTTTAGATGCTTTTATTAAGAATTGGACAAAAGTTTTAATGCTTCTTGAATAATAAATTTATTTATTTTAATTAAAAAACAAAAATTAGATTCAGTAAAATACGTGGCCGAAAAAACAGTGCATTGGAAATAACCGCACGAGAAAAATCCGTACGTGAAAACCGCTAAAGGAAAAAAATGCCAAAGGAAAATGCATAGGCTTTCGTACCCAAAGGGTTAAAACGAAGCCTATTTAAACACTTCACTGTCCGCCCGTCCGTCACCAGGCTGTATCTCAACAAATGTTATATAATTATATACTTTTTATTTTAATTTAAATATTTCATTGTTTATAACTTTATTTTCAAATATATTTTAAAATGCACCATACATCAAACTTCACAATTGTCTCACTATCTCTCTATTACATTTTTTTTATCCCATTTATAACCAAATCATAATAAAACTCGTCACTGTCTCATAGTCGTCCATATATATAAACGCTGTAGAATTTTAAACAATGTATTGTTTTTCCTTAAATTATTTTCATAACATAAAAAATTGTCTTTCCTCGAAATTATTTTTAATGTGGATGTAATTGTTGTTGTAAGTTTTTAAAAAAGACAAAGTTTATTATCGAAACGTCAAATAAACGGTTTTTAACAAATGTAACAACACCATTGAGTGCGCTGCTTTCCTCAACAGCTAGAGGCCACTGACGTTCCCTCTACGAAGAGAGAAGAACGTCACTATTAATATATTTTCACGTGTATTGTTTTACATATCAAACAGTAGTGTTGTATTAAATACGTATTCCTGTTCATCAGTGTGTCTCTCCGTGTTTAGTGTAGTAATTGCTCATTGTCCTCTACGCAGAACCTCACACCACACCCGTTTGTACTAACATCCTTACAAAAACCCCACATCGTGACGCCCAACACGAGGCCGTAGAAACATTGAGACATTATTTAGTGAACTGTTAAGTGAACGCAGGACTGCAGACTGGATGTAAACAGGTTGTATTTATATTAATTTGTTTAAGCATTACGGTTCGTTGGCTAGAATCAAACATAACCTCATATTTCGCATAATTAGGCAATCCAAACCACGTGACCCAATATGGCCGTCCAGGGCAAATATTTGTGACAGTTCAGGTAGAAAACCATTGTGTCGAAAGCTTTTGCTGTGTTTAGATCAATTTTTGTAGTTTTTGTGTGCGTTTGTTGAGATTTATTGTTTATTTTAAGATGAAGAGCAGTTATTTTAAGAAGTTATTACAAGAACATCCCGATATTGGAGAAAGGTAATGATGAAAAATTGCAAAATATTTTGTTTACTTATCAATGTTTTCTTTTTTTGCAGGTATCAAATGAAACTAAAGTTGGTTGGTGGTTTAGATCCATTTACTTTAGATATGGACACCCTAATTTATAGCCTTGATGGAGTTCCGCCAGTTACCAACATGGATATAATCAGTTATTTGGTGTTTTCCCATAGTTTTTACACTAAAGAGCAGATGAAGGCTTTTAAAAGTTTACAAGCATACAAATATTTTGAATCTGGCTTTGTGTTGAAAGTGGGGACTACTGTTAGGAATGGTTTTTATGTTTTAGTAGGCAAGGTAATATTTTGGTTGAACATTTCATAATTACTTTTATTGGCAAGTTTTTGTTTTGGTGACAATATTTTTTAAACTCAGTCTTTACATTATAATTTTCTATTTTCATATTAAATTTGAATATTGAATTTTCATAAACTTTTATTTTGTCTTTTTTTATTATTTTCTATTTTATTATTGTTTCTAATTTTACTATTAGTTTAATTTTTATTTTAAGTATTCAGATAATTACACTGTGATTTATAATTTATTATGTTTTTGTACTTCATTTATATATTTTATTATAATTTTTTTTTGTCTTCAATGGGTTAGATGTAAGAATAGCTCTAAGCTAAGTCTCGCCCTAATCAGACACATGTTTGTATACAAAAGTGCAAATAAAGACCTTTATTATTATTATTATTATATTAGTTTATTGTTTTAGGTAAGACATTCCCAAAAAACTTCCTTGAAACCTCTGGATGTGTGGTGTTTAATCCAAAAGGATGGATCGATTTCTACAGCACATTGTACCTGCATGGCTGGGATCGGTGAAGTATGTAGTCATGTTGGAGCACTACTTTTCGCAGCTGAGTATGCGAATAATAAAAAGGAATCAATGTCATGTACGGATCTGCAAGCAGTATGGCCCATGCCAACATTATCCACAAAGGTTCCTGTTGTTCCTGTTTCTGACATGAATTGGGGCAAATGCTCCAATATTACACAAAATAAAAGGGAGATACCAGCATTATCAGCTATGGACGTGGGCAAATTATTAAAAACATGCTCTGATTTAGGACGTATGACACCACTAATGTATGTTATTGATCCTTTTGCCTCAGAAATTGAGAAAAAAATTCCCAAAACTGTAATATCCAAGTTTGATATTTTTAATGAGATATATTTAACAAAAACATACTCTGAATTAATTTCAGTTGCAAAAGGCATAGATTTTTCTGTTACAAAGGAAGAAATTTCAGAAATAGAGAAGGCTTCTAGGCAGCAGAGTGAAAATAAAATCTGGTATGCCCAAAGAGCTGGCAGAATCACTGCATCCAAATTTAAATTGGTTTGTAGAACAAATAAGATGAAACCATCGTTGTCTTTACTAAAGGCAATTTGTTATCCAACAAAGGTGTTATTTAGCACAAAAGCAACAATGTGGGGATTATCTCATGAACATGTTGCAGTTAACAGGTATGAAAAATATATGGAGGAAGAGGAAACACACCAGTCTTTGGTTATAAATGAGGTCGGCTTTTTAGTAAGTCAAAAGTGGCCTCAGCTAGGTGCATCACCTGACAGACTAGTGTTTTGTGAGTGTTGTATGGGAGGGTGTTTGGAAGTGAAATGCCCATATTTATTAAAAGACATGGTAGATATCAATGATTACCTTGAACTGAAAAGTTCATGTCTTTACAAAGATAATGAACAAATTTATTTGAAAACTGACCATACGTATTATTTCCAAGTGCAAATGCAAATATTTGTATCAAATTTATTATATTGCGATTTTGTTGTATGGTCTCCCAATATATTTTTTAAACAAAGAATTTATCCAAATTGGGAGTTTTGGCTTGAAAATTCAGAAATTGCAATAAATTATCATGCTGAAATTATAATGCCGGAACTCTTGGGTAAATTCTTTACAAGGGAAATGGGTGCTGCAGAAATAAGCTATTATTGTATTTGTAATGGAATTGATGATGGTAGGCCCATGATCCAATGTGATCAAGATGAATGTGAAACAAAATGGTTTCATTTTGAGTGTATCAATTTAGACACTGTTCCCAATGAACCTTGGTATTGTAATAATTGCACCAAAGCAATGACTGTGTAATATTAAATAAACACTTTTTCTGATAACACAATTTTGTTTTATTTTTCACTTTTAATTAAAAATCATTGTACAAAATATCTACATTATCATCTATAAGTCTTGCTATAAATATTGAAGAACAAATTCAAAACCTTAATAATAGTAATCTAAAAGATATCTAGGTAATATTAAATAAAGACTTTTTTTAATAAAACAATTTTGTTTTATTTTTCACTTTTAATTAAAAATCATTGTACAAAATATCTACTTTATCATCTATAAATCTTGCTATAATTATTAAAGAACAAATTCAAAACCTTAATAATACTAATCTAAAAGATATTAAATCCAACCCAAAATTTATACTACTTTAAGAATAAATTAAACTCCTAAAATTTATAAATCTAAAAATTAAAAATAATCATTGAAAAAATCAATATGTATAATAAACTGATGGGATCAACATAATCTAATTAAAAATTTTATCAGAAATTAGAAAACGTTATAATATAATCATTACCGTGAACTCGAACTATAATAATCAAAATTGATAAACCTAATACGCTTTCACAAACACTAATTGTTAAAAAAATAATTCTTAAAAAGTTATTTTCTAAAATTCTTAAATAAAAAGATTTATATAATAATCATATCCACATAATTAAAATGAAAAGATATTGTCTAAATTAAACTAATTTAAAGACTTATTATTGGCGGAGACAAATTAACAAGTGCACAGCATGATATTAGAATCTTGTCCAATAAATTATGTTCTCCATCACCATCATTTTTTTTCAACATACTTATTGGAATAGTACCATTCAAAATACGAAATTTATTTTTTATGAGTCCAATTACTCTTTCAATATGTATTCTTACATGGGCTAAGTGTCGTGTTTCTTCCAGATCTATTGGATGTAACTGATCCTTACCCTTTGTGAATGCAGGAATCAATAGTTTGGCTTGAAGTACAGCCAAAGGCTCTTTAATTAGAAAACCTCTATCAGCTAATACAACATCCCCTGGTGAAATATGATTTAAAAAATTCGTATTTTCCACAATTTGTTTATCAGAAGCCCTCCCTCCCCATGCATTACTTATAAAACAAATTAAACCTTGGGGTGTAATACCAATTAAAAATTTTACGGTATTGTGGTGTTTGTAGTTTGACCAGCATTGTTGTTGGGTTATTAAAACAGGAGGTTTTTCAATAAAGATCTCGAAGCAATCCACAATTATTGTTGTTTTTTCATGAAAAACTTCTTTAAAACAACCAGGTATATTTTTTCTTGATAGTGAACGTTCAGGCCAATAGATCAAGGATTGAAATCTTTTATAAATAATGTGTATTATGTTTTCAAAATAGCTAGATGCCGTACTTGGGGAAATTTTGAAGTGATATGCCAAATCTTTGAAATTCGAATCCAATCGTAACTTTATAAGGGTAAGGATCAGCTGATTGAAAGCACTTAAAGCTGTGGTACTTGTGACAGAAATATATTCTTCGATGTTTTCAAATATTACTAAATGGACAATATTATACTCAAAACCAGTATAATATTTCCATTTGTTTATATTTGAAGTTGCATCCATTAAACCATATGGTGAATTCTCTATCTTTTTCTTTAAATCTTCAATTTTTTTGGCTGCAAAATTCATCTGTTCAAAGAGTCCAGCCAGTTGATCCATGGTCAAATCTGTCTGAACAGATGTTCCAGATGATTGATCCTCTTCTTGGACACAAGTACTGGTACTTTCATCAATTTCAGAATTTGTTTCCTGTTAACAAAATTAAACTATCACAAATTATATTGCTTGTGACACATTGGCAAAAGTAATAGTAAAAAAAGTTAATGATTAGCTTATTTTTTATGCAAATGTTAGTTTTGAAACTGATTTCTAACTCATGCATTGGAGTAAGCAAGTGAATGCATTAACAAATTTATTTTTTGAATATTTATACAAATGTTTTTATTACACAATGTAAACACTCACATTAGAAAATTGTAGTCTTCTCCTTTTCTCCAACCTTTCCTTTCTGTCAACATCTCCATGATTTCTTCGAACTGCTTGGGACTTGTGTCCCATAAATTGTGAAGGAACCCAATCAGGATGGTTCTCATCCTCCAAATCTGCTGGTTTACCTAAAATCATTCAAACTTCCTCTTAAAGAAAATACATTTAGTGATGGGGTTAAGTTTAATTATCGTATATCAGAAAGATTTTGTATTATTTATACATTATTTTATTTTTTGTGCAAATCTTATACCTTGTAATAATTGAATCAGACTGTACAAGGAACTTTTAATATTGTTGCATACATTTTTACAAAAACATAAGTACTATTGAAAGCTTACCTGTAACGAAGTGCTTGCTACACACACCCTGATATTTAAGCTTTGATTCTGTAAGATCATCTCTTTTAATGGCTGCTAACCACCTTTCTCTTCGTTTTTTACTTAACTCGTTTTTGTACAACAAAAACTTGTTCTTTTGAATAGCTGGCACCGCAAAAAAGCTTAATTGATCGCGGTTTGAACGGCTTCCACAACCAACTACAATACAAGTTGTAGGCATTTTCTACTAAACAAAACACACAAATAAAGTCAAAAAGTTAATAAAAGCTAAGCTTTTATCGTTTATCAAACACTTAAACACCTTCAATAAACACGAAAACACACCTTTGCCGTAAAATCAAACAATTTATCTATTACAGACAGCCACGGTCATATACAAATAAACGTAATTTACTTTCAATGTTTGCCCTGGGACGCCATATTGGAATTTATTTGACAGGTCGTTGGATTGCCTAATTGCGCGCTTTATCAAATCATTCGATAATTCGATTTCAGACAATCGATTTACCGCATTTCACTACTAATCAGTGCTATCGCTGCAATTTAGTCTCGCTTCAATGCGCTGTTGCCGAATTTATTTTTTGAATACACGTTTACGGACTTTTTTTATTCAGTTTAATCAAAGGTAATACCACGAGTCCTTAAAATTTTATCGATAAATTTTTAGTTTCCACGAAAACTTTTTTATTTGGCAAAAATACGAAAACAAACTGAAATGTGATAAAATCACGAGTCCGTAGGACGAGTGATTTTATCATATTCAGTTTGTTTGAGTAGTTTTGCCTAAAATAAAAAAGTTTGAGTCTGGAAAATAAAAATTTATCTAGTAAAATTTTACAGGACGAGTGGTATTTGAGAAGATTATTTTTTGAACCATTCTGTACAAAAACTAGGATACGTGTATTTTGTGTTGTCTACCTATGATCTAAAGAGAAAGAAAGGAAGTGGGTTTACACAGAAAAATATTTAATAAATATATTATTATTTTAAGAGAAAATACTTATAATCTTCTGATCTTTCAATAACTTTAATAAAAAATTTGACAAATTACCCTTCCTATTATCTTATCCTGTACACTATAAATAGATAGTATTGACAGTTGTCAGTTGTCGTGAGCGTAGAGAAAACAGGGTTATAATTTGAATAAATATTTATTTTTATACATATTTATACAATTATATTATTAAAGAGAAAATTACCAAAATAAAAATTATTAGGTATATCTATTTAAAGTTTACCTACAAGATCACATTTGGCTGTAGGCATATAAAAGTTTTAAATGCATGCAGAACCAGGAAGCAGGTTAGTTTTAAAGTACCTACATATTTGATTTTTCATTATCGTTTAGATGAATTGAATTGTGATAATAATAATAACAAAATATATTTCAGAATATTTAGATAATATAAATGAATGTTGATTTATAGTAAAGTACTTATAAACACGAAAATTGATTGTTCAATATTGTTATTGAATTTTTGACAGTTCTATAATTTTATCAATAGTAGTAAAACCACTAGTGGTTTTATCAATATAAACCGGAATGATTGGCTAGATTTAGCATAAAACATTGAAGATTAAGCGTTTTCATTGGACGAAATCACAAAATTGTGATATGTTGACAGGTGAAAAAAATAATCGCTGCTATACCGTCTCGCTTTAGTGCGCTGTTGTCACGTTTATCAAATTATTGAACATTTGCCGACTTTTTCGTATTTATTTAAAATTTGTGTTTTTTCTCGCTGGAAAATACATTTATTGTATATTTTCTTATATATATGAACTCTGGAATTAAAAGTAGGTTACGTAGCCACAGTTTCGAGATGACTAATATAACTTTAACCGACGAACAATTCCGAGCGCTTCTTCAAAATATAAGAGTTACCTACAACTACTAATCAAACACCTACTACACCGAACGTAGGCAACTTTTCAAAGTGTAATAGTCGCTTTGCAGGAACAAAAGCCGAAGATGTAGAAGCTTTCATAGATGCAATCACGGTATACAAAGAGTGTTTGCATATTACAGATGACAATGCTATTAAAGGCTTGTCAATGCTTTTAGACAATCATGCAGCTATTTGGTGGCAAGGAACCAAAACTTCTTTAACGACTTGGGACGAAGTTGTTATTTCTTTACGACATGCTTTCGGAAATAGTAAATCTGCACCAAAAATTTTTAGAGAACTTTTTTCCAAAGAGCAGGGTGATAAAGAACCTACCGATGTTTTTGTTAATAAATGTCGAGCACTTCTTTCATATCTTCCTTCAGGTGAAAATCATCCGATTCTTCACGATACGTTCAAAATTGACATGATTTATAGTCTTCTGTCTCATAAAATACGTGAGCGTTTACCTAGAACAGATATTATTACTTTCGATGATCTCATAAAACGAGCAAGAGCAATTGAAGAATCTCTAACTGAGAAATCTAGTAACTCTGTAAATGAAACTAATACGAGTCATACGAAGTTACGTCCAAAATGCACATTTTGCAAACATTTTGGTCATACACAGAACGAATGCAGAAAATTTGCCGCTACTGAGCAGAGTGCTAACACGTTACCTCACTTACGATCAGCAAATGCTAATAATGATTTAGATTCTGACCGAAATTCATTACGTACCTCAAACATTGTTTGTTATGAATGTAATACTCCAGGTTTTGTACGATCAAACTGTCCAAATTGTAGTAACAACTTACGTTCTACAACATCTGTGGAAACAGCATCAGTTGAATTATTAATGGCAGATACCAATTGTTTAAATCGCCGTCCTCTTCTTCCAATCACAGTCTATGGACTTAGTGGATGTGCTTATGTTGATACCGGTGCAAAATGCACTATAGCAGGAAATAGACTTTATCGTCATTTTCTAGACCAACAACCTTCGTATTCAACTAAAGAAATGACTTTAGTTCTGGCCGATGGTAAAACCCGTATAGCATCAGCTCATATCTTTGAATGTGATGTAATTATTTTGAATAGAACTGTTCAAACGACTTTCGTCGCTTTTCCTGAACACGTATCTTCTTGGTGTTGATTTTATTACTCATGCCAATCTTCTTATAAATATCCCACAAATGAAATATTCGTTTGCAGACATGCCTTTGGTTCAATATAATTTTATAGAGGAACCTTTTACTTGTAATATTACCGTTGATTTACTTGACTTATCTTTGCGACAAGATGAGGCCCTACAACTAAATTGTACTGACAAGAATCGATTGCGGTGCCTTTTGTACAAAAATGCAGAACTATTTGAGGAAAGGAATGAACCTACTCCAATTTTAGAGCATTCTATAAACTTGACAGATGATACGCCTATAGCGGTCCCACCATATAAAATGACACCGATTAAAACAGATATTATAAAATCAGAAGTTAATACGCTTCTAGAAAAAGGAATTATTGAGGAATGTGATCCGGCTTATGCCGCTCCTACTGTACTGGTCCCAAAAAAAGATGAAAAAGTTAGAATGTGTGTTGATTACCGACGCCTTAATAGGGTCACTGTACCTGATAGGTATCCATTGCCAAGGATGGATGATCTTTTACATGCTGCTATCCGTACTTGATACATGACAACACTTGATTTGAAAAGTGGTTACTATCAAGTGGCAGTACGCGAGATAGATAGGGATAAAACCGCATTTATAACTCCTTTTGGCATTTACAGATTTAATCGCATGCCGTTTGGCTTAAGAAATGCGCTTGCGACGTTTCAAAGATCAATAGATCGATTTCGCAGCGGATTACAAAATATAACAATTTTAGCTTATCTGGACGATATTATTATAATTTCCGAAACTTTCGATAAGCATCTTGTAGACTTGAGCAATGTATTTGAAAAGTTAAAAATATACCAATTGTGCATTAACCGAAAGAAATGTACTTTTGTGCAGTCTTCTGTCAAATATTTAGGACATATTATAACTCCGGATGGAATAGCCCCAGATCCTGGAAAAATAACAGCTATCAGTGAAATGGCACCCCCACGAACTGTCAAACATGTTCAGTCATTTTTGCAAACGTGTAGTTGGTTTAGGCGCTTCGTGCCTAACTTTGCTAAGTTATCCAAACCACTATCTGATCTTACCAAGAAACATGCAAGATTTGTCTGGGAAACTCCACAGAAAAAAGCATTTGCTACTCTCAAATTACTGTTAACTACAGCCCCTATTCTTCGACAGGCTGATTTCACTAAACCTTTTGTGCTTAAAACTGATGCCAGTTCATACGCATTGGGAGCATGTCTGCTCCAGGGGGAGGGAGAAAATGAATTACCTGTTGAGTACGCTAGTAGGTTGCTAACGACATCTGAACAAAATTATAGCACAACTGAACGCGAAGCGTTAACTATTGTTTATGCTGTTAATAAATTTCGAGGCTACATTGAGACCTCGCCTATAATAATTAAAACAGATCATCAACCCTTAAGATGGTTAATGTCTTTAAAATCGCCAAGTGGTCGACTAGCGCGATGGGCATTAGAATTACAAGGTTATGATCTCCGAATAGAATATATTCCTGGTAGAACAAATCGCTTAGCAGATTTACTGTCCAGACCACCTTGTCAACCCGACATGGTAAACAAATGTGATGTCTACGGGAAGAACAATTATCTGACCCTTATGTAAAAAAGATAATTGACATTTTTGAATCAGATAATCCTGAATTAGTTGATTTAAATCGGTTTATTGATAGAGGATATATGATGAACCATGGTGTTCTTTACCGATATAACCAAAATACTGATTCCGATCAGCCCCGACTAATGGTACCACAATGTAAGATTGCAGCAGTACTAAAGGAATGCCATGATGATCCTTTAGCTGGCCATTATGGAATAGCCAAAACCATGCAGAAAGTGATTTCACGATATTATTGGCCTACGATACGAAAAGATGTAACTGAGCATATTAAGAAATGCCTGGATTGTCAAAGATTTAAACCCATTAATCTTAAGCCAGCTGGTCTGATCCAAACACCTGTGCTAGCACAACGATTCGAATGTTTAGCTGTAGATTTGGTAGGACCCTTACCAACTACTGATAATGGTAATTCTTGGATTTTTGCGGTAGAAGATACTGCCACCAAGTGGATCGAATTATTCGCATTAAAACGCGCCACCGCTGAAGAATGCGCTAAGACACTTGTTGATAAGATATGTCTGAGATATGGTACTCCTCGCAGAATTATAAGTGACAATGGTCCACAATTCGTTAGTCAAGTAATGCAGCAGCTTGCTTACTGCTTTGGTTTTAAACAGTCACTTACACCAGTCTACCAACCAGCATCTAATCCTGAAGAAAAAAAAAACCGAGACCTTAAAGTCCGACTTTCTATTTTGGTGCAAAATGATTACGCCAAATGGGACGAAATGTTGCCTAGTGTTCGGTTTGCAATGAACACTTCATCTACATTAGCCACTGGTTATACACCTTCTTACTTAAATTTCGCTCGTGAATTACGTACACCCACAGATGTACATAACGATATACGCGCAGTGATTATGAACGAGAACATTATTCCGGAAATTACGCCGTATTTGCGTCGTCATGTAGAGACATTACTCCGTGCCAAGGAAATGAACGAACTTAGACAAGATGCGTCGAAACATTATGCTGATAAACATTGTCGCGTCGTAGTGTTCGAAGAAGGACAAAAAGTGCTCGTGGACCACATACACTTAGGAATAGTAGTGCCGGTTTTACTTCAAAGTTCGCTCCGCGACGTGACGGTCCTTATCTTATCCTTAAGAAGATTTCTCCTACTTCCTATGAGATTGCTAGCCTCACTAATCCTAACATTCCTCTGGGCAAATACCATGTATCCGCTTTGCATCCTTATCATGAGGTCAACAGAGAGAGAGATTCATCACCTATTCAGCAGATCCGCAAACGAGGGAGACCTGCTCTAAAGCCTGTAGCAGTTCCTTCGCATGACACAGCAACACATGCTTCGCTTACTCGACCAGAAACGAGTAACACCCTACCTGTTTCTCGAGTACAACGTGAACGACGACTACCTGAGCGTTATCGAGATTCCCATGAATTAATCCAATAATCCAATATACCCAACGTCTTGTATCAGCCTCCACTTCATTACGCCTGATCCAAAGGGGGAGGATGTAACAACACCATTGACCGCGCTGCTTTCCTCAACAGCTAGAGGCCACTGACGTTCCCTCTACGAAGAGAGAAGAACGTCACTCACTAATTACTAATTATTCATTCACCGTAGACGCATGCAACAACTTGTTCTTTTTATTAATATATTTTCACGTGTAATGTTTTACATATGAAACAGTAGTATTGTATTAAATACGTATTCCTGTTCGTCAGTGTGTGTCTCTCTGTGTTTAGTTTAGTAATTGCTCATTGTTCTCTACGCAGAACCTCACACCACACCCGTTTGTACTAATATCCTTACAAACACCCCACACAAATGAAATCCTGTTATTTATTGTGAGGACCGAATCCCAAGAAAACATTTAGAAACAATATATTAAAATGGTCCAAGAAAATATTCTATTAACTATATATATATATATATATATATATAATAAACAAAGTGCCAAGAAAACGCGTATTAATATAAAAAAAGGGAGGATAACGGGAATACAACGCAACAAGGAGCATGGTTACAAGTAAGAATGGTAACCGCAGACATGCATGTTTCTGGCTCATTAGCCGTCATCAGTGCGGCATAACCAAGAAGAGTATTGCACTTGGCTGGCAAAAGTGTTGGGTAATTGGGAGCACAGGATGTTGGGGAAACATGTGTCAAGAAACACAAAAACAACGAACGCTCACACAGGAGTCCTATCGCCATTTTGTGCTTTCGGCCAGCTGTGCCAATGGGTTTTCGGCTAGCAACCAGCGTCGCCACGTTGGCGAAACGGACTCACTGTGTTTGAGTCGAACGACTCAAACACAGTGAGTCCGTTTCGCCAACGTGGCGACGCTGGTTGCTAGCCGAAAACCCATTGGCACAGCTGGCCGAAAGCACAAAATGGCGATAGGACTCCTGTGTGAGCGTTCGTTGTTTTTGTGTTTCTTGACACATGTTTCCCCAACATCCTGTGCTCCCAAGTACCCAACACTTTTGCCAGCCAAGTGCAATACTCTTCTTGGTTATGCCGCACTGATGACGGCTAATGAGCCAGAAACATGCATGTCTGCGGTTACCATTCTTACTTGTAACCATGCTCCTTGTTGCGTTGTATTCCCGTTATCCTCCCTTTTTTTATATATATATATATATATATATTTTGACACATCTTTCCCTACCATCCTTTGCTCCCAAGTACCCAATACTTTTGCTAGCCAAGTGCAATACCTTACTTGGTTATGCCGCACTGATGACAGCTAACGAGCCAGAAACATGCATGTCTGCGATTACAATTCCTACTCGTAAACCTATGATCCTTTTTGCGTACATGCCCGTTAATTTTTCTCCTTTTGTTATATATATATATATATATATATATATATATATATATATATATATATATATAAAGTGCCAAGAAAATGCGTATTAATATAAACAAAAGGGGAAAATTATTGGGCATGTACGCAAAAAGGATCAATAAAGCCACGAGTAGGAATGGTAACCGCAGACATGCATGTTTCTGGCTCATTAGCCGTCATCAGTGCGGCATAACCAAGTAGGGTATTGCACTTGGCTAGCAAAAGTGTTGGGTACTTGGGAGCAAAGGATGTTGGGGAAACATGTGTAAAGAAACATAAAAACAACGAAAGCTCACACAGGAGTCCTATCGCCATTTTGTGCTTTCGTCCAGCTGTGCCAATTGGTTTTCGGCTAGCAACCAGCGTCGCAACGTTGGCGAAACGGACTCATTGTGTTTGAGTCGTTCTAAGTCCAGGATATGATAAATAAAGTGCCAATAAAATGCGTATTAATATAAACAAAAGGGGAAAATTATTGGGCATGTACGCAAAAAGGATCAATAAGGCCACGAGTAGGAATGGCAACCGCAGACATGCATGTTTCTGGCTCATTAGCCGTCATTAGTGCGGCATAACCAAGTAGGGTATTGCACTTGGCTAGCAAAAGTGTTGGGTACTTGGGAGCAAAGGATGTTGGGGAAACATAAAAACACAAAAACAACGAAAGCTCACTATCGCCATTTTGTGCTTTCGTCCAGCTGTGCCAATGGGTTTTCGCATTGAAATAAAGTAGAACAAAAACAGATTTGTAGAAAAGTAAACAAGTGTTTTAACGAGCCCACCGTCCAAAATTAAAGAGTTCCATTTCCATTGCTTTTAAAGCAGGAGAGGATAGAAATATCACTCTCCATAACGGACGACGGTTCATTCTTTTCCATTCCCAATTCTTGTTCAGAATGGGATTGATTGTTGCTCCTACAGCAAAGAGCTCTCGTCTTCTGGCACAACCTTAACCAATGCAAGTTTTTCCTCGTTCTGCGCCACGCGAGTACAGTGGGATCAATCAGGTCGACATGGCCTTCTGGAAAGTGCATCAGCATAACGATGTCTTGTTTGAGGTATGTGCTTGATTTCGATATCATATTCAAGCAGTTTTTAGAGTCATCTTGCTATATGTATGTCCTTTTGGGTTCATAAAGCTAAGTAGCCACTTTAAACTGGCATGGTCTGTTCTGATTAGGAATTTTCTGCTATTTAGATATTTAAAAAGTGCTCAAATGCTCCTTATCCCAACAGAAGGACTTATGTTGTTATAGGGTTTGGCGATGTCTCCAAAATTCTAGACATACCGTCGGTAATAGAAACAAAGACCCAAGAAACTTCGAAGCTAATGTTTGTCGATAAGGATTGGCCATTCTTGAATAGCTTGAATCTAAGCAGGGTGCACAGCAACGCCATCCTTGCTTACGTTATGTCCTAAATAGTTGACCTGTCTCTGGAACAAGTGTCATTTCTTAACATTCAATGTTAGTTTAGCTTTCTGTAATTTTTTAAAAACTTCTTTCAGGTTGGATAAATGTTCCTTAAAGTTTTTGCCCATTATGATGATGTCATCTATATAAACTAGACAATTTTTCATGACAATCCCCGGAGAATGTTCTCCATTAGCCGTTCAAACGTCACAGGAGCATTACAGAGGCCAAACAAAAGGACCCTAAATTGCCATAACCCTGATCCACTGATAAAGGCAGTCTTTTCTTTGTCTGCAGCAGGATTTATTTTAAGCAGCCAGTATGCGCTTTTAAGTCCAAGGTAGAGAACAAAGTAGTTTGATAGTCGACACAAAACCGCATGGATCCGTCTTTCTTTCTTATTAATACCATAGGAAAAGCCCACGGACTACTGGATGGTTCGACTATGCCATTTTGAATCATTTCTTTAAGAGCTCTATCTGCTTCTTTCTTTTTAACTTGAGGCAGCCGTCGGGGTATCTGTCGAATCGGACGTGCATCGCCAGTATCAATTATAGGTTGAACAACATCAGTTCTTTCAAGTTTATTTTTAGATACAAATACAGGTTTATAACGGTAAAGTAGGTCTCTTACCTGTTTCTTTTCTAATTTTGACAAAGATGGATCTAATTTTGTCATTAATTGTTCGATTCCGTTGGTCTCATCTGTTTCCATAACATTTACCTTGTGAATTACGACCGTTACCGGTTCTAAACTTTCCATTTTCGTGTCCTTTCGGAGAAGAACTGGATGATCAATTAAGTTGATGATTCGGATGGGTACTTCTTTGGTAAATCTTAAAAAGACTTACCCACAAAGAGTCCTTTTCCGAATTCATGGTCATGGTTCTTTGGCTCTATCATGGCTGGGGCTCTATCTGGTTCCGGTCCATCCAACCGCGCTGTAACGACACATTTGCAGCTCGCTGGAAGTTCAATATCATCGATAAGCTTAATCGACGCATCGTCAACTTGTTTCCGATGCAGGAATATTTCTTTATTACCAGTGCGAAGAATACGTCGGCGAAGATCCAGATGGAAACCACAGTGGAGCTTAATGTCTACAAGAGACTTCGACTGCGCCAACCGCTGCAACTCGACATCTCGAAACCATCGGTAAAGTTTTGGCCGCAAGACACTCCAGAAAATCCTTGTAGTAATGTCAATTCAACATACCTAAGCATTCTTTATAAATGAGTACGGAAGTGCATCGAACTTAATTAAAATAACATATTTTAAATATTTCATTAAATACTTTAATGAATCGTTGACACTTCCCATTGCTTACTCAGGTTATTCGAGTTAGCCAATATGTTGATTGACAATACTCGATTTTCTATAATATCTAGAAAACTAAGAAAGGAGTATTAATTTAAGTTCGGAGGCGAGATGTAGTAACTATGTTTAAAATAAATCATAGTTATACAGTTTTCCAGTGTATAATTTATTTAAGAACCATCAAATAATTCCAACTTTACATGGCGATCCTGCCAGTGCCTCCAGTTTTTCAAAATTTTAAGTTGACGTTATTATAACAAGTGATTTTAATGGTAATTTTTGTAAGTTTTATCCTTATAATGTGTGTAGTGTTCTTAAATAAATGAAAGAAAAACAAAACATAAGAAAATAAAATGGGAAACACGAGCAACAAACAGGAAGAAATTGTAGTGGAAGCAGCTGGCTCCGGAAGTGCCAGACAAGAAGAAAGCCAAAAAATTACAAGTACTGAGTGGTTACTAATAATAATTATTGTTATTGCTGTATTAGTCGCAGCGTATGTTTTTTACAAAAAATTAAAACATGGATTTGATCAGCGTATTAGACGAGAAATTAAACTTAATAAACTTCTTAGAGCAACTTCAACGATGTCTAACATCGATATAAAACAACAGTCCATAACCAGCGTTAACATCATTTGATGAAGAGAAGTGAATAGTGTCGCGAAAGGTGTGTCGAATGAAGTGGGAAACTAAATTGAGTGATCTTAGTGTAAATGTAAGATTATTTACATACAATCTAAAAAAGGACAATGTCAGTCGTAGAGAGGATATGATAGTAGTAGTAAACAGTAAGTTAGAAAATTTTAACAAATTTTTAACAATTTATAATAAGTTAATAGAGCAAATTGCGAAGGATATTAACCAGGGTAATATAAAAAAAGACAATAAAGAATTAATTGATAATTATATTATACACATAAAAGAAAAATTAGATGAATGTAAGATAATTATTGACGATAGACTTATACAGTGTAGAAAAATTGAGCAAAATAAATTAATAATAGTAGATAATAAAAATAGTAATACAATAAATAATAGTACTGATCGTAACGTAATAGCCCAAATAAGTAATTTCAACATGCCCGATAAATTTGATTTTAAAATAGCTGCAAATTTGCTGCCAAAATTAACAGGAGATGTTGAGTCGGTATATCAATTAATAGAAGATATTGAGTTGTACGAGCCATCTTTAGAAGAGTCAAGTAAACCATTACTAATAAATTATGTTCTAAAAGCTTGTATAACACGTAAAGAGAAAATTAGGTTAAAAAATAATTATAATACCATGGTGGAACTAATTGAAGAGTTGAAAAAGCATTTTATACCAAAAAAATCAGCTGTTCATTTAATCAATCAAATGCAAAGGAAAAGTCAAGGGACTTTAACTTTAGATGAGTTCGGAAATTCTATCGAAATGCTAATGTCAGAATTAACTTTGGCTCAAGCTTCTGATAACCCTGACGCCATTAATGCCTTTAAGGAACAAAACGAGAAAACAGCTATAAACGTATTTATTAGAGGTGTAAAAAATTGTGAACGTCGAACAATTTTACTAGCCCAAGAACGAAATTTCGAAACATTAAGCGATGTTATCGTTGCAGCAAAAGAAATACAAACATCATCAGAAAATACACCAATATATAGCTTTCAGAATAGCAGTAGACGACGAGGTTTTAGTAACAGAGGTGGTAGATTTATAAATAAGAACTTTAATCAATTTAATCGGAGATATACCCAAAATTTAAATTCAAATGTACCTTTTAATAATCAAAACTACAGACAAACATGTAACAGACCGTACAGGGGTAATAATAATTTAAGATCCAATTTTGCTAATAGACGTGGACTAAATACTAGAAGTTACACCAGACAACGATCAACAAATTCGTCGGTGGGTCCTCGAAATAGTGGTAACATGTACAACATAACGTCTAATGAATTAAATACATCTAATACTTCACGCGATTCTAACTCAGCAGAGCATTCTCTTGAAAATCAGAAGTTTTTTCGTTCCCCCTATTAGTCAGATAAATAATAATTCACAAGTTATTTTTAATGTAAATAGTTTAAATTTTGTAACGTTAAAGTATGGAAAATACGAAATTCATTTGCTTTTAGATTCAGGAGCATCAGTGAGTGTTATTTTCAAAAATGTAATAAATGAAAACTTACAAACAATAAATTCTAATGACACAATAAAAATTAATGGTATAACAGGTTCAACAAGGTCGTTGGGATCAGCGATCGTTTCGTTAAATGTTAATCAAATAGTTTTTCGACATAATTTTGTCATAATGCAACCATTTAGCACCACAATGCATGGTGTTTTAGGTTCAGACTTCTTTCAATCTCATTCTGCGAATATAAATTACGAAAATTTTGAATTTTCATTTTATGTTAACAACAAGAAAATAATTTTACCAATGGAATCCAATTTTAACAAAAATTTAGTAATACCTCCTCGATGTGAATTTATTAGATTTTTTCAACTTAATAAAAACGAAGATTGTGTAGTCTTACCACAAGAAATTTTGAACCCCACATTGTAAACGCTAACGATTATAATATTATATCTTTTTCTGATACAAAATACTCATCTGTTGATCGAGTAGAAAAGCTTTTAAAATTAATAAATATTAGTGACTTAAATAAAGTAGAAAAGAATTCACTTGAACGAATTTGTGCAAAATATGCTGACGTATTCCATCTACACCATGACCCGCTCACAGTTAATAATGTTTATGAACACAAAATACGCCTTGAAAAAAATGCAAGTCCAGCTTATATAAAACCGTATCGCTTACCGCATTCACAAAAACAAGATATAAAACCCGCTAATTCCGCTTGGTCTGCCCCGCTTTTAATTGTTCCAAAGAAACCTGATACAGACAATAATCGTAAATGGAGAATCGTTATTGATTACCGAATGCTAAACAAACGAATAAAAGACGATAAATTTCCTCTTCCAAATATAACCGAAATTTTAGATTCACTCGCTGGGGCTGCATATTTTTCGCATCTAGACTTAGCACAGGGATATTACCAAGTAGAACGAGATAAAACAAGCCGACCATATACAGCTTTTGTGACAAATGACGGACAGTATCAAATGACAAGACTACCCATGGGACTAAAAGTAAGTCCCAGCGATTTTTCTATATGGAGGGTAGAGGTAAGGAGAACGATCTTAAATGGGAAATGATTAAAAATGTGTCCACTTTTTAGAGGTACATAACACTTCTCAAACTTGCCACTACAATGGCGCTAAAGTAGATGTAGGGTACAGAATGAATGTAGCAGTTTTTGACAAATTGATTGAAATGTCGTATGATATCGTAATATAAGTGCTATAAAAAAACGTGGTAATGAATTTTTAAATACTTATTCACTTATTGCTGGAAAATAATCATTAATAAAATTTCATTTTATATACTTTATTATTATATTATGTATGTGTCATAATAAAGCGGAAATGTGTCTTTCCTTGTTTATTTATCTATCCTACTCTAAGAAATTATGGCGCTTTTTTTAAAATTTACCCTACTACGATCGTAGCGCCACCCTTATTTACCACATTTTGACGGACACATTCAATACACGGAGACAGTTCTCCTTACCTCTACCCTCCATACTTTTCTAGAGCGATGACAATAGCTATGTCAGGTTTAAATTACGAAAGTTGTTTTGTATAATTAGATGATCTTATTGTTTTCGGCCATAATTTAGTTAATCACAATCAAAATTTAATAAAAGTACTTGATCGACTACGAAAAGTGCGATTAAAACTATACCCTAGCAAATGCGATTTTCTAAAAAAAAAATTATTATACCGCGGACATATTATTTCAGCTGAAGGTGTTTCACCTGACCCAGAAAAAATTAGAGTCGTCCAACAATACCCAATTCCTCATGATGCACAATCTACGAAACGTTTTGTAGCTTTCGCTAATTATTATCGTTCTTTTATCAAAGATTTTGCACATAAACAAGCCCATTAAATAAATTAAGTCGGAAAAATGTTAAATTTGAATGGAGTAGTGAGTGTCAAACCGCTTTCGAGATAATAAAATCCAAATTGCTTAATCCACCCATTTTGCAATATCCAAATTTTTCAGAAAACAATAAATTTGTGTTAAAAACAGATGCATCAGGAAAAGCTATAGGAGCAGTATTATGTAATAGTGATGACAAACCTGTTGCATATGCAAGTCGCACATTAAATAAAGCAGAATTAAACTATTCTACAATAGAAAAGGAGTTGTTGGGAATAGTTTGGGCTGTAAAACATTTTCGGCCATACTTATATGGACGCGAATTTTTAATCCACAGAGACCACAGACTACTAGTGTATTTATTTAGCATGACAAATCCCTCTAGTAGACTAACAAAATTAAGGCTCATTTTAGAGGAATATAACTTTACAATAGAATACATAAAAGGCAAATCAAACGTAACAGCAGATGCCTTATCAAGAATTGAAATTTCTTCAAAGGAACTTCAAGAAATGTCCAAACAAATTATCGAAACAATGAACGTTATAACTCGTGCCGGTATCAAAAATTTAAATAATGATCTGGACACACAAAATAAAATCAATTCAAATCCCGAGGAAAGGCTTGATCACCCAGGAATCGTGGAAGTTTTGAAAAAACCGAAAAATGCGACAGAATTACGACCGGTCACCAATCAAGAATTTCATGAGATAGCAAAAAAGGAGAAGAAAATAAGTACATTTTTTATAATAATAATATTATTTATGATGCAACGTTGCCAATAATATATTTTAAATTGAGTAATGCTAGTTTAATGACTGAACTTCGGTCGACATTAACAGACCTCAAAAATTTTTGTGAAGAAACAAGTATACTTGAATTACTTATATGTATTAATAAAAACAATGAAGAGACATCCAAACCATTATCTAAGTTTATAAATGAAGTTAAAAAATATTCCAAACAGTTTAAACTATCAAAGATCACAATTTCTATTATTAAAAACGCTATAACTACAATAACTGACACAGAAACTAGACAATTAATTCTAAATGACTTCCATATGTTACCGACCGGTGGACATGTAGGTATTAACAGAATGTTTAATAATTTAAAAAATATTTACTATTGGAGAGGTCTCTATAAAGACGTTACTAACTTTGTAAGACGTTGTGACCAATGTCAAAGATTTAAATATTCGAAACCTAACACAGAACCTCTGAGTACCTATTACAACGACATCGACTTATGCATTTCAGAATTTTTTTTTAGATTTAGTAGGTCCCATAGCGCCAGACATTAGTGATAACAAATACATTTTAACTATACAATGCGATCTATCTAAATTCGTTGAAGCATATTCGTTGCCAAATAAAGAATCAGAAACCGTAGCAAGATCATTTGTCAACAATTTTATTTTAAGATATGGAATTCCTCCAGAAATTGTAACTGATCAAGGTACTGAGTTTATGTCTGAAATTTTTCGGAAATTTGTAAAATTTTAAATATAAAACATTTGAACTCCACCGCTTACCACCATGAAACTTTAGGAAGTATTGAAAATACACACAAACACTTGGGAGCTTATTTAAGAATGCAAGTAGCACAATATCAAAATGCATGGAGCACATGGGTGCCTTTTTGGTGTTTTTCTTTTAACACAACCGTGCATTCGGAAACAAAATATACTCCCTACGAGTTACTTTTCGGACGAAAATCTTGTCTTCCATCTAACCTTAATTGTAATATTGATCCTGTATATAACTTTGGAAACTACCCATTAGAATTGAAATACAGACTACAACAATCTGCCTTAGATGCTAGAGAAAATTTAGAATGTTCAAAGAAAAAAATAAAAGAACGTTACGATCAGGGTAGTATAAATAGAGTTACTTATAATGTAGGAGATTTAGTTTTAGTAAAATGTAATATTAACAATAAAATGCAAGAAATTTTTAAAGGACCATATAGTGTAATCGAAGAAAAAAGTCCAAATTTAGAGATTAGTGTAGAAAATAATAAAAGACAAGTAGTG
Organism: Altica lythri; assembly: GCA_964028335.1. Taxonomy (NCBI): domain Eukaryota; kingdom Metazoa; phylum Arthropoda; class Insecta; order Coleoptera; family Chrysomelidae; genus Altica; species Altica lythri. The sequence continues at coordinate 38,714,755 of OZ034808.1, read as the reverse complement.
CACAAAAATAGAGTGAAAAAGTATAATCAGTAGGTAAAGTTATGTGTACCTAGAACATATGATTGCGCAATCCCTTTTATAACAATATTTTAAAGAAATGTTTATATGATTTTTTTTAGAATAAGTAAATATTAGATTAAAATTTATAGATAAGAAGAAAAAAAAATGCAATGAAATATTTTTTTATTTTTTTTAATTTACCGGGGGAGGTGTAGTAATGTCAATTCAACATACCTAAGCATTCTTTATAAATGAGTACGGAAGTGCATCGAACTTAATTAAAATAACATATTTCAAATATTTCATTAAATACTTTAATGAATCGTTGACACTTCCTATTGCTTACTCAGGTTATTCGAGTTAGCCAATATGTTGATTGACAATACTCGATTTCCTGTAATATCTAAAAAACTAAGAAAGGAGTATTAAGTTAAGTTCGAAGGCGAGATGTAGTAACTATGTTTAAAATAAATCATAATTATACAGTTTTCCAGTGTATAATTTATTTAAGAACCATCCGTAAATAATTCCAACTTTACATCCTCTGCTGCATTTGGATACGCAAACCGTACCATTCTTGCCACTTCTTTCTCAAACTCCTGGATAGTCTCTCCAATTTTCTGCTTACGGCTCTTTAGATGAGTTTGGCCATAACGCATCTTTAGACGATTCACCAATAATTCAAAGTTGTCAGCTGCATCCGGTGTCTATGAATGCAGGACGTCTAAAGCCTCGCCTCGCAAAGCTATGGTTAGAGACAATGCCTTCTCATGGGATGACCATCCTGGTCGCTGCGTCAAATTAATTCAGGTAATTTGGCCAGGATGTTTTCCGTCGAAGGTCGGTGGTTTCATCGTAGTTCGTACCTGGGTCGCCTCTCTGTTTCCTTGGTGCCCGACGTGGCAGGTTTCCGTCCTTTTTGCATCTCCGTCGCCGTGGTGAATGGCTTTGTTTCGGCTTCCAGTTCTTGTCTAAGCTTTCCTATCTTGGACTGCACTTGCTAGTTGATCTCTTCTCGCAAGTTGGCCACTTGCTGATTTTGATCTTCCCGCAAGCTGGCGACTTGTTGATTTTGCTCATCACGAAGAGTGCACATTTCGGAGTGCAAATGCGATATTTGCTGGGAGAAGGAACTGGATAACTCTTCTGGTAGAGTAGTCATCCGTTGTTATAGCTGAGACATATCTTCGCGCTGACTGATTATCTGGCTTGACAACTGGGACAGTTGTTGTGTCTGTTTATCTTGCTGGCTCGTCATTCGCTGCGATAGCTCCTCCTGCAGCCAGAAAACTTATTGCGATTATTCCACTTGTTGGTTCGTCATTCATTGCGACAGCTAAGACATATCTTCGCGCTGGCTGATTATCTGACTGGACAACTGGGACAGTTCTTCTTGCTGGCTCATCATTTGTTGTAATAGCTGGAAAAGTTGTTGCGATTGTTCAGAAATTGCTTTTTGAATCATATCTTTGAAGTCCACAGTAGTATAGGTAGCGGGGTTCTGTGACCGATGGTAAGCATGCCATCCAGTTCAGAAGACCCGCTATAATCTTCACTCACCTACACTCACCTTTGATTTACCTGTAATTTGACCTTTTTCTTTCACCATACCTTAACTACCCCTCATGACTACCCCAATGTGATTTTAGTCACCCTACCACCCCTAATCAACCCCAGTGCCCAAATAGAACTTAGAATAATTTTGTATGAGAATAAGTGTAGAAAAAAAATTCTGTGTGATGTCTGTTGTGGTATTCGAACCCACAAACTCATGTGTATAATGTTGACGCCTTAACCAACACGGCTGTCAACTGACTTGAAAAATAAAGTTGAAATGAGTTAGATAAACAGCTCCGTCTACGTCACATACGGTTGTTGGTCAGTTAGCAGAGGCGTACTGTCGATTTTTAGATATTTAGCAGAGTCGTACTAACATTAGCCGAGCCTAGCCTCGCCTCATAAAATCTTTTTACTAAATCAAATAAATTAAAGTATAATTACAACAAATTAAATTAAAATGAAAATACAGTTTTTATTTTATTTTTTATAATTTTTTTTATTATAATATTTAAATGAAGCAATGAAATGTATTTTTAAATAATAACAATAAATATTTGTAAACTTTTAAAAGGTGTTTCAATAAAAAACCTTAATTTTTCTATAGCTTTATTTAGGTAATACAGTATAATACAACCAATTATACAATGTAAGAATATTATTATATGCACACATAAATTTGCCGTTGGCATGGTGAGGACATCCTGAATATACAGCTTCAAAATTTTTGTTGCACAGGGTGTCCCATCATAATTTACAACATCATAAATTGATACATGGAGTCCAAGTTCTTCGCATTTTGCTTTTAAAATGTCAATTTTTTGATTTCCTTTAACATAAATCAAATCAACGTTGCCAAGTAGGTGTTTCTCCAAAATTACATTGACATTGGAATAATCTACATCTCCAGAATCGTATCGTATTCCATGCAAAATTTTTTCCAAATACCGCGTTGTTTTCTTGTCTTTAGCAGTCAATTCGTGGAATGGTTTAGGTGGTTTAAATAAAAAATTCGATTTTATACCACCAATCTGAATAGCGATTTCTTTTGGATAAAAAACTTCATCGATTATAAATCCTTGGATGTCGACTACTGCAATTCTCATGATGACGACGACGATGAAACTTCTTCGAAAGCTGAGCAAATACTAAATAGGTAGTAGTTTATATTATATTTTTAACTATTTCTGTTAGGGGACAATGCTCCAATAAACAATCGTGAATTATGATACAATATGCTTTAGTATTTTTGGGAAATCCTTTGTTGGCATCAATTTCCAGACGTACATCAACAGTCGATGATTTTATCGATTCTTCTTGCTTAGAACAATCAATAACAAACAAAGCACAATTTAGGAATGCTAGTAAATCCATTAATGGTCGTTTCACTGATACTCTGTTGTAACTGGAATTGAATTCGCTGTAGTTGTAATGAGCAAGCGCAAAGTCGTTTTTTTCAAAATCAAGTTGCATTCTTTCATTGGGAAAATATTCACCATTCAATGCGAGTCTAAGACCTTGTAGATTTACGTGATCAAATAAAGACGGATCTGCAGTTTTCAGATTTCTCCTATTAGTTTCGAAAAATACAATAACATATCGAGGTTTCTCCATTGCAGATGTCGTTTTAACAGCCCAAATTTCTTGTTTTGCTCCTCCAGTCAAAGATGGTAGCTCATGTAGTTCCCAGTTTCTAAACGGAATTACGATTGGACGATCGCTTTGAATTGATCGCATCAATTGTTCTTTAACGAAATCATTTGGATAAATATGTTTAACTTTCAGTTCCATCGAATGAATCATAATCTGTACGGTTGTAGAAGTAGTTACGTTACCGGTACCTGGTTTTTCTGTTTTAATAACGCTATCGAGATCATTACGAGCTCGAACGAATCGAATCGTTTGTCGTCCACAAGTTACCATTGGGTAATCATTGAAACTGTTGAAGATGTGTTTAAGCGGCATCAGTAAACTAAATGATTTATCAGCAGCATTGAGAATAGGATTTGTGGGATAATTCCAACCGGCAATGGCGAGGTGACGAGAATCTTCTTCATTGTAACAAGTTAAAGCTCTTACAGTGCTAACAATTCCAGGATCTCGAACTGTTTCTATCTCTCTTGCACTTTCGCTATACGTACACGAATCGAATAGAAATGCTCCAAAGTTTGGTGTCAAACTAACATTGCCATTACCAGTTATATCCAATTTTCCTTTAATAGCCAACAACGTATCATGCATTGCAAAGAATGAGTCCACCTGATTTACACTAAATTCTACAATGTCGCTGCAGCTAAACGATTTGATGAACGGTGTGTAAGATCGGTATTCAGATTTTCTAATCGATTCATCCTGAGTCGGCTCTCGATAAATATCAAACATTGGATCTTGAATTGTTCGTATACGATTCATTATTAATTATTCGAAAACCAAGCGATCTAAGAAATAAAATGTTTTTCTTGCTCAGCTGTACCGAACAGTTTAACGATTTGTTCAATACTGCAGGCTTCTGAAAATATGAAGGTGCTATATAGTTGAAAATTAATCCCATTCTTTCAACTCCAAACCCAATATACTTCTTTCACCTTGAAAATTTACAGGTCTTGAATTTTGATCCAATGTCAGTATAGTAGTATTTGTAATCTCAGGTATATTAATCACCGGCAAATATGTGATATTTTTTGGAATTTCGTCGATAGCGTAACCAGGGTCTACGGATATACCAAACTCGTGGATAGTGTGAGTAGGTCTGTTGTTGTAGAAGGCTCCGGTGGTAATGTTTGTTTCGAAACGAATCGTTCGTACTTTAACAATTTCCACAGGTAGATCGGAACTATGTCTTACGTTCGGTTCCAGAATCCTCTTTGAGAAACCCAACATTCTGCCTATACTGTCGCGCTCGAAATTTATTGCATGTTGACTACTGAATATTTCACACTTGAGTGTATTATTGTTGGGTTTCAATGAAAAAACGTCTTCAATCTTTGCATTTGATGGTATATTTATTAAATTTCTAATTGTCTCTTCAATATCGGAAATTAGAAAGCATTACTGCCATTCTCTACATTCGGTATACTGTTGTACGAAAAGAAAAACAGAAATGCCAACTTGTATTGTTTCTTTGGATCTAAACTCAAAGGAACCGGAGGAGTCCAATCCAATTGATAATCACGACTCTCTAGCGTTAACAACATAACTGTTGGAGGTTGAACAAAGAAATAAAATTGCATATCTTTAACATTTATTTAAATAATTTTTTACAAGCTCATTACATTTTTCTAAACCTAGTTTACATATATTGCAATTTCCTTGTGATTGCGCAGGTCCATCAACATGGGTGGTCCATTCAGGACGATTATGATAAACAAAGCATGGCAGGCAGGTTCGCAATTCAAAATCCAATCTATATTCAAGCGGCAACTTGCACCAAACTTGTAATAATTCACAAGGTTTTGCGTACCTTTTCAAATAACGTATAGGAAAACTAGCCAATTCCTGTTCAGTTAAGTCAATCAGGTTCTTTTCACAATTAATGTACGCCAAAACAGCCTCCATCGTATAGAAATTCTAAACAAAGATGACCACAGTTGATTTGGTTAAAAGTTTGATAAGGATCGTGATTGTAAACAATTTTCGTTGCAGGTCCCAGATACTGTACAAGTTCTTTCGGCGGTTTCAACTTGCCAAATGAATCAAAATATTCCACGTTATTGTTAATCTTCCGATACGCCACCCAATGAGTTCCATGATTTTTACTTTCATCCAAATTTAGGATTGCGCATTCACGTTGAACAGGACCGGTTTTAGGCAATGTGTCTCGCATAAATACACCTCTGAAATTTGGGATTTTTAAAAGTTTAGCATATCGTTTTAGTTCGTAATCATACAATCCTCGATTGGGTAGCGTAATTAGTTTTTTTTAAGAAAAAGACCAAAGCCTCCTCTGGCATTTTTTCGTAAATATAGTCCTTTACCGAGAGATTCCATAGCTTTGTTATGCCGATGCTCTTCTTCCAATTTTTTTGTGCATTTTTCGCATCAATCACAGTTTTAGCGATTCCAGCAGCTCCGCCAGACAACGCCCCGAGTGCACTTAGCCCTGCGAACAACGGAATAAGAGGTAGAAATCCTCCGGATTTTGGTTCGATGGGAATAATCCTAGGTACTTTAACCTGTTTTTTTCCACCAGCATTTTGAACAGCTACCCTGGCTGCTTTTAGAGCAATACTGGTTGCTCGTTTTAATGTAGCCGAAGGACCAGCTTTTTTTATATCTCTCTGTATTTTACTTATAATATTACGTTTAAACGATTTCGGTTTTTTTACACCCATACCAAGTTTACGTTTAGCTTTCATTGCGGTGGTAGTTAACCAAGCTGCAGTCTTTTCACCAATTGATGCGTCCTTGGACTTTACTCTTTCCCACGCTTTATTCTCTAGAATCTCGTCCGCTTTATGTCTTTCCGCTAAATCTTTATGCTTAGAATATGCAATGTCGTGTTCTCTGGCTGCGTCGTCCAGCAGGTTAACACCCGTATCTCTACGTGCAAGTCTTTTATGTAATTTAGTTTCAGGACCCAAAAAGTTGTAACCAGGATAATGTAACTTAAACGGTAGATTATTGATTAAACTGTTGAGCACACCTTCATCTTCAAACACCAACATGAGAAATGAAATGATTTTAGAATTACTACACTACTTATACATTGAAACATTAAAAAACATGTCAAAACATGAAGATCATTCAACAAGACCAGACGCTTCCGATTGAAAATTTAGATGAAGGAAATGATCAAATCGCTGGCAGTAAACATGGTCCACTGCTACCAAACTCGTTTCGAGCGCTAATCTGTGGACCCAGTGGGTGTGGCAAAACAAACGTTATGTTATCATTACTGTTTCATCCGCATGGCGCGAAATTTAAAAATGTTTACGTTTATTCAAAGTCATTGTATCAGCCCAAGTATAAATTGTTGGAAGAAGTGCTGTCAAAAGTTGAAGAAGTGGGATATTTTCCATTTAAAGAAAACGATGAAATTATTAGCCCAAATGAAGCAAAGCCGAATTCAATTTTTATTTATGATGATGTCATATGCAAGAACCAACAAAAGATTAGAGAATACTACAGCATGGGCCGACATCGGGATATAGATAGCGCATTTCTTTCGCAGACCTACTCGAAATGCTGTAAACAAATTTGTAGAGATAACAGTAACCTAATTGTACTTTTTAAACAAGATTCTATTAATTTGAAACATGTCTTTGATGAACACGTGTCACCGGATATGAGTTTTGAAGAATTCAAACAGTTGTGTTCGAAATGTTGGCAAGAAAAATATGGGACAATGGTTATTGCGAAAGACTTTGATTTAAACAACGGTCGGTATCGAATCGGTTTCGATAAATACATAAAATTGTAACATTGCAGTCATTATTCGACAACATGTCAGACAATCCAGTTGACGTAGCCGTTCGTAGGAGAAAAATTGCCGAACTGGCTCGATCGATTCGAAAAAAATATAAAGCGTTACAATTGGGTAGAGTTGAAACGGATGAGACACTAAATAAATTGTTTAAACCTGTCACAGAACAACTACACAAAATATCAAAATCTTCTCTAAACCAAACAGTGATCTCTCATCCTCAACCAGTCAACGAGCCAGAGCCTAAAAAAGAACCATCTAAACAAAAAGAAGAACCGCCCAAACAAAAAGAGGAATCACCTAAACAAAAAGAGCAATCGAGCATACCTGAGTTTGTAAAACTCGAAAATGTTGCCGAAACTATTAGTGATGATGATGATGAAGTATTCTATGAAGACGACAAACAGGGTGTTAAAGATCTTAACATTTCAGAAGATGTTATTAAGGAATACTTGGATCAGTATCCCCCAATGGCTCATCCATATATTCTAGATCATTGGACACAAAAAGATAATATAGATACGGTTTATGGTCCTACTTACGATGCTCATACTTCTAAATGGTTTCTGGGTGGCAAACAAATCGACTTTGATAAAACTCATGGATTTATTATTACAGAAGGCAAACAGATAAGAGGTACACCGGGTCTGTATGAATTAATTTTTAATGATAATCCTAAAAATTACAATGATGACGATTTAAAGCGTTATGGAACAATACTAGAATTAACAAATCCTCATAAAAACATTAAAGGAAACCTTAAAGGAACAAACCGATTTAAATACACACATATCATAAAACCTCTGGCTACCTCTCACTTGCGAAAACATTCGGGCACTGTGGGCACTGGGATGCAAATGGTTTACAACGATAATAAAATTGACCTTCAATATTGAGACGATCCAAACGAACTCTTTGACAGGCTTCGGCTTTTAATAGCGTCAAAAGAAGCAGGAAATACTTCGAATGATAATGAAATTGTCGCAATTATCGAGGAATTAAAAGAAGCACGCATTATTGCCTAAACATCATTACCACAATGAGTGTCTACAAATTCGCACGTACTAAACATGATATAGGCAATAAAAAACTATTGCTGATGTCTAAACCAACCTTAGTCCATACTGCAAACGGTGATATTGATTTTGAAAATTTAAAACTTTGTAATGTTAAAGATCCTGACTCAGACAGCGATGCCGTTAATAAAAAATATATGGATAATAATGTGCAAAAGTTGACTGAAAACATGAATGCTATGAATAAAAGTTTAGAATCACAAATAGCGGCTATTAAAAAGAATATTGCTGTTTTGATCGATACAATAACTATAAATCAAAAGGATCTGCTTGATGTTCGTGAAACTATTACTGCGATGGATTTGACCATAAAAGCATTGGAGAATCGATTAGTACAAAATCCCTAAACATTTAGTCACAGTCATGTTTTCAAAGGAAAAGGTTCAAGTCGTTAATGAGCTGCATAAACCGGCTCGGAAAAATTATGCTCATCGACGAACAATTATTAAAGGTTAAGATGATTTATGGCAAATTGATTTGGCTGAAATGAGTTCTTACGCAACTCAAAATCGATCGTTTAAAATGATTCTAGTGGTAATCGACTGCTTCTCGAAATTTCTCTGGACTCGACCGTTGAAATCGAAAACTGGCGAAGAAATCACGAAAGCTTTTGCCGATATTATAGAAAAACGAAAACCGAAAAATCTTTAATCTGATCAGGGCAAAGAGTTTTACAACACAAAATTTCAAAATCTAATGCAGAAACAGGGCATAAATCATTACAGTACATTTACCAAGATGAAAGCAAGTATGGCGGAAAGAGTTATTAGAACGCTGAAAACGAAATTGTACAAGCATTTTAGCTTACACGGTACGTACAGGTGGATAGATGTGTTACCGAAAATTACAAAAGAGTACAACGAAAGCAAACATAGAACGATTGGTCAAAAGCCGTCTCAGGTAAACAGATTCTCAAACAACATTATAATTATTTGAAAATAGCAGGACCGCGAAAATATAAAATTGGAGATGTGGTGCGCATAAGCAAGGCAAAGCATCTATTTGATAAAGGCTATACACCTAATTGGACTACGGAGCTTTTTAAAATTACCAAAGTGAACATAACTAATCCCGTAACATACATGTTGGAGGATTTACATGGATCGCCAATTAAAGGAGCATTTTACGAGGAAGAGCTACAAAAGTCAAAAAATCCTGATGTTTACCTTGTTGAAAAAGTGCTGAGGAAAAAAGGCAATAAAATCTACGTTAAATGGTTGGGGTTTGATAGTTCGCATAAAAGCTGGATTGAAAAATCTAATATTTTATAAACTTCCTTGTTTCTTATTTCTATCATTTTTTACACGTATTCTTATGACAAACTAGGTACGTTTTCACAGCTTCCGGGGGCCTTTTTGATTCATATCATCTATTGCTCAAACCGTTCAGTCTGCGGTCCGACTAAAAAGTTTGACTTTTTTAAAAAATTTAGTTTTAAACAAGATGTTGCAAGATAGTGGTTATAGTAGTGAGTCATATTCTGAGAGTAGTAGTAAAGATTCTATCTATATGGAAGAAGTAAACAAAATTTCAAATTTTTACGAAGACAAAGTAAAACATGAAAATTATTTGCTGCTACAATCATCTTTCACAATTGAGGGGTGTGTTATAACAGTTGGTTTATCTCATGCAAGAACATTTTCTCCAGCTATTATTTTATCAGAATACTGCAAGCCAAGTAAATTGTCGTTTGGAAAAATGGAATGGCTTGACCTTATTTACTATTTAGATAAGATGAGTTTAAACCAGTGTGATCAAGCATCTACATTTTCCTGTGGAGAGTTTTGTACAATACGACAGTTGGTATACGATGACACCAAGTTCATAGAAGTTGAAAAACATGGCGTAAGATATCATCTAACGGAAAAGGATGTAGATGAACTTGTTAGAGTACACCATTTTATCGTAGCTTTTCAGATTTCACTTCTAGAAAATATTAACTTTAATTGTTATTATAATAATGTAATAGATATTGTAAAAAAAAATTTAATTATAACTGGTTTAAAGGATTAGATGTATTTTGTGAAATATGTACTGATCCTTTATTATGTAACGCTTTGCGTCGGTATATTTACTTTTATAAACAAAATGTAATAAGAGATTTAGAAAATATGAAATAAACTTTTATAAAAAAATAATGACTTTTATTTCAAAATCGATAATAATAGCATCAAAAAATGTTATTTTATCGTTACAAAATTCATGAACGTCACAGTTCTAAAATTTAAAACGTCAAAACGTTAAAACAGCGTTAAAATTTGCCGTTTCAACGTTTTAAAAAATAGGTAAGAAGAAATTTTCGATTTACATGTATTTCTTATGGAAAAACATTATTTCAAAGTGACAAAAAGTGACACTTTTCATCGTTTTTTTTTTGTTACTAAATTCATAAACGCCAAAGTGTCAAAAAAAAGACGTCTAAACGACGAATTTGAACGTTTTTTGGTCGTTTCAGCGGAACATAATAAAAAGAAATATTCTTGGTTTTATTTATAAAGACTTATGTTTACTATTTATATTTCAATTATAATTTTTTTATTTAATTTTCTTTATAGTTAAAAAAATTATATTTTTTCTTATGTAAAAAATTTGTTGGGTAATAAATAAAACACGAGTTATAGCCACTCCACTGGTAGGATCATACAGAAAGAAGATGCAACATCCGCTAAGATAGCAGAAACGCAAATTCAGCTTTTTCAAATTATATCATAAACAAACTTTACATTATATTCAATTATAATTCATTCTGACTTGATTCATTCATTCTAAAGAAAACACATATTTTATATTATATTATATTTTACACTTGGTTAAATAATAAAAATTATTTTTAAAAAACCTTTTTCGTAAACACAACATTTAAGTCACGTAAAACGTTTTCAAAATTTTTTTTTTTACATACTTCAATTTTTTCTTTTAGAAACAGTATAATAATAATAATAATAATTAAAGACTGTAACTTCTTGCTAAGTTCAATGTCAAGTTGTTATTCTAAAAGTATTCGATGATTTTGCAAATTCTGCAGAAATTTTCAATATCACGCGATTACGTCACTACAATTGGTTGTTATAGAGATTCTTTAGTACACTGTTAAAAATTTTTATGGTGAAATTACAAAAAATGTATTCCTATTTAATTTCTTAAAGGTAAGAGTTTTTTTTTGGGATTAGATAAATTAAACACGTAATTAAAAATTCAAAACTTTTATTTCAATGTAAATTTTGATCTTTTTCAATATTTTGTCCTTCTCCGTCAAGTTCTACTAGTTGATCAAAATCCAATTCAAGTGGTTCAATATAATGAATATTTTGCTTCGATACAGTTCTTCTTACTTCATCAACATCTTCATCTACAAAATTGTATCGATATCGTCGAACCACTCTATCTACCACCTTGAATTCATCCATGTTTTCCATTTTACTTCTTATATATTTTATCGGCAGTTGCTGAAACTTTCGTTTTAAAGTTTCAGCTCGTGGCGAATATGACAAGCTTATAAAAACATTATCGTTTTGAAGTGAGATTATTTTTACATTATATCTGAATTAAAAAGAACAAATGATAAGTCTAAATGAAATTAAAATAATATTTAAAAATTAAAATAAAAAGTAAAAGAAAATATAGAATAAAAAACAAAATAAACTTACTTAAACAACTGCTTCATGAAAATGAGCACATCTTTGGGAGGAAAGTTTATCTTGTCCTCTGTAAAAATCACTAGAGTGCATGGAACTGAAGCCATTTTTTGAACACTGTGTATTATTGTTATTCAACTTAAAACACTGTATGATTTAATAAATTTAGTTTATGTGTTTATATACAAATTTTTTGCTGAAATTGCAGTTTTCGAAAACACATGACGTGGCATCGTACAATTACGGCGGCCAGTCACTGATCACGCGTCCTTGAATTCCATCTTTTGAACGGATCGAGTATAGGCAAAACAACAAAGTATTACAGAATTGCAAAATTGCACGTAGTATAAACAACGTCATGCAATAATTTGCTTAGTCACACTTTTTTGATGTGTATATTTTGAAATAATTATTTAGTATCCAAGAAGATAAATTAAAAAAAAAAAAAAATCGAAAAAATCGCCACATGTTCATCTATGATAAGTCACGTTTTGTGTAATGCACCTGCGATAATTCTTAGTATCTAAGCAAAAGGTTATCACTTATCACATGTTCTTTTTGTATATCTAAGCAAAACTTGCTTACGTATTTGTTATTGTTCTATAAATTAAAACAGAATATGTCCCGGACATCAGTGCAAAGTAACAACCACGAAGTATAACAACTATTAACGATCATGTCAAGCAAACTCGATCAGATGTCAGATGCTGTAGTAGCTAATGTGGAGTCGGTGAGTGGAATAATTAAATTTAAAAAAGATTATCAAACTCATATTAAAAATTTAAAAAAAGTTATATTAGTTTTAAAAAGGGGTCTTCGAAACAAAGATAAAAATTTAGGTAATTTTGTGAAAATTGAAAATAATTTAGCTATATTAAAATATTACTTAAATCAATTTAAAATTAATTTAAAAAATAAACGTTTACAAAAGAGGCAATTAGTATGGGAGGATTTGGATTCTTGTTTTAATAATCGCATTAAAACGGAAATCATAATGAACTTGAAATTTAAAGATCCTAAAATTTTTCTCGATAAAGCATTTAAAATTTTTGTTCATAGAATTAAAAAAGAATTGGTGAAATCATTATTAAAGGTAAATGTTATTTTAGCTGGTATATTTATTAAACCATCCCAAAATTTAGAACGTTCAACTAAATATTTCAGTACAAAAAATGATATTATTGATTTGAATACGGATTTAGTTAAATGGTATGCTACTAATATTACAAATAAAATTTTAACCAAGATGGAAGAATTTCAAGAGCGTGATTCACGCTGGGCTCTAATTGAAATTCTATTTTTAAAAGTTCATATAAATTCATATAATCCTATAAATGTTGGTATTTCAACATATGTTGATGTACCTCCATTTATACGGAAAACCAAAGGTGTAATTAATATTAAAAATAACGATGTATTTTGTTTTCTTTGGGCTATCGTTGCTGCATTACATCCTGCAGCCAAAGACAAAAATGTTTTACGAACATCTTCTTACCCTCATTTTAGTACAGTATTAAAGTATGAGGGAATTAATTTTCCAATTGAATTGAAAGATATTTCTAAATTTGAAAAAATGAATAAATTAAATATTAATGTTTTTACTGTTTTAAATAATGAAGTACTACCTATAGTTTTATCAAAAAATGATTTTTCCATAAAAATTAACTTATTAATGCTTTCGTGTCAGTTGGAAAATTTTGCTGAAGAAGATAATCCTAAAATATTTTATCATTTTGCATTAATTAAAAATTTGGGACGTTTAATAAATAGACAAGTTGGAAATATCAGAAATAAGAAATGGTACTGTGACAGGTGTTTAAATCACTTTATTTCAGAGTCAAACTTAAATAAACATGTTTTAGATTGTAAACTTTTAAACGACACTAAAGTATTATTACCTCAGAAAGAGAAAAATATTTTATCATTCAAAAATTTTAAAACCAATTAAAAGTACCATTTGTTATATATGCAGACCTAGAAAGTATTTTGACTGATTACGTTGATGTTGGTAAAACAGACAAATCGGAAAAATATCAAAAACATGAAGCTACTTAAAATGTTCATATAATGATTCGTTGTCAAAATTTGCTTTATACACAGGAAAGGATTGTATAATTTGGTTTGTTAGACAGTTAAAACAAATAGCTATTAAAATTAATACTATTTTTAACAATCCTCTACCTCTAACACCAATGACTTTGGAAGAGAAAAGACATTTTACAAATGCAAGTAATTGTTTTGTTTGTGAAAAGCCTTTTCTCCTGAGTGATAAAAAGTGTCTAGATCATTGTCATTTAACAGGTAAATATCGTGGACCATGTCATAATGCATGAAATTTAAATTTTAAAGATTCTCATAGTATCCCTGTAATTTTTCACAACTTTTCTGGTTACGATTCTCATTTTTTAATTAAATCTCTTTGTAGTGAAATACAGGGTAATATAACTTTACTACCTTTAAATAAGGAAAAATACATTTCATTTTCCAAATATATTGAAAATACCAAATTGAATTTTAGATTTTTAGATTTATTTAGATTTATGTCTAGTAGTCTAGATAAACTTTCTTCGTATTTGGATAACAGTCAGAAACAAATAGTTAAAAAATATTTTCCAGATAATTCAAAATTTCAATTAGTAACAAGAAAAGGTATATTTCCTTATGAGTATATAAACTGTTGGGAAAAATTGCAGGATACTTGTTTACCAACACGTGATAAATTTTTTAGTAAACTTCAAAATTTAGAGGTCTCTGATAGTGACTATAAGCATGCTTGTAATATATGGAATACATTTAATATAAAAACATTACAAGAGTATGCTGAGCTCTATTTAAAAACGGATGTTTTGCTTTTGGCAGATATTTTTAAAAGTTTTAGAGATCAATGCTTGAAAACGTATCACTTGGACAGTTTACATTATTATACTGCTCCAGGTTTGGCGCTTGATAGTATGTTGAAAATAACTAAAGTAGAATTAGAGTTATTTACTGAAGATGAATCTGACATGGCATTTTTATTGAAAGGGGTAAAAGGGGAAGAATTTCACAATGCAGTAACAGATATGCTAAAGCAAATAATAAATACATGAAATATGGATACCATTCTAATGATAGGGATTCGTATCTCATGTATTTTGATGTAGTTAATCTATATGGTGCTGCAATGTGTTGTTCCCTACCTTATGGAGGTTTTAAATGGGTAGATGATTTAGATATTTATAACGAAGACTTTATGAACATTTCAGAAGACAATCATTACGGTTACATTTTAGAAGTTGACATTGAATACCCTAAACATTTATTTGAAAGCCACAAAGACTTACCACTCCTTCCAGAACATTTAGTGCCACAGGTGTCAAATTCAGAAATTCCAAAATTATTAACTACATTTTATAAAAAAGAAAGATATGTAATTCATTATTTGAATCTACAACAAGCTGTAAAATTGGGTGTAAAGATAACCAAAATTAATAGAATTTTAAAATTTAAACAATCAAAATGGTTAAAAATTTTTATAGATTTAAATACTGAATTAAGAAAACAAAGCAAAAATGAATTCGAAAAAGATTTTTATAAACTAATGAATAATTCACCTTTCGCCAAAACTATTAAAAACGTAAGAAAATATAGAGATGTTAAATTGGTTACTAAATGGGAAGGAAGGTTTGGTGCAAATTACTACATATCTCAACCAAATTTTCACAGTTGTGAAGTATTTGATAGAGATATGGTTTTAATTGAAATGAAAAAATTAAAAATTGTATTAAATAAACCTATTTTTGTTGGTATGGCAATATTAGATATTTCAAAAACATTCTTATACAATTTTCACTATGATTACATTATACCAAAATTTCATAATAACTCAAAACTTTTATATTGTGATACAGATTCCCTGATATACCAATTCTTTGATGATGACATATACCAACACATAAAAAATGATAGTCATATGTTTGATACATCTGACTATCCTGAAAAAAATATTTTTGATATCCAACAAAAAAATAAAAAGGTATTAGAATTAATGAAAGATGAAAATCATGGTCAAATTATGTTGGAATTTGTGGGATTAAGATCAAAAATGTATTGCATAAAATTAGAAGTTGATGAAGAAATCCGAAACAAAAAAATTAAAGAAAAAGAATTAGAACGGTTTAATCAAAATTATATTCAAAATTTTATATCTAATCTTGGTATAATCAAAAAGGCAAAGGGTATTCAATCATTAGCATTACGTTTAATTTCGTTTGATGACTATTATAATTGTCTGTTTTATCAAACTGAATACATAGTTGATCAAAATATAATCAAATCAAAAAAACATAATGTTTTTACCCTTCGTGAAAATAAATTGGCATTAAATCCTCATGATGACAAAAGAATCGTTTTGTATACTACACCTGATACATTACCATGGGGATTTCATGATTAAAATAAAAAAAAGAAATTGATGATCTTTTTTGATTTATTTATTCTGCTATGGTATTTTATCAGCAGTAATGTGAAAAGAAGTAAAAACAAATTTAAAAAAAATTGTAAGGAAAAAAAAACTCTCTGTGTTTATATTTTAGAACACAGACATTGAATTAATACAGATTAAATGGAATAATGTTGTATTGATCAAGAACGATTTAAAAAACTTTATAAATCAGAGATGAGAACCATAATTCCGATTCAAAAAACACCGTTACTATATAATTAGAACAAGGGTTATGGAAGTCTATGGTGCGGAGACTGCGTTAAAATTTTCTCTTTTTGTAGAGAATCCATTAGACGAAATAATGTATTAATAAAACGAAAACTTTCTAAAGATGACACTTCTTACAATCAAAAAATGTATGGAACAATATGGTGTAGCTCTTGTAAAAAACATTTTTGCTTCTGTGAAATATCTATAGATATTCACCTAAATCCAAATTCACTTTACTGTAATGAAACAATGCATCCTGATTCTTAAACTCATCTCTATAGAAATATTTCACAGACGTAAGTAAGAAATAAATAAATAAAGAAAGAAATACAGTTAACATTTATCTAACAGTAAAATTTTGTTTAAGTCATGTTTCAATTTACCAATTCCTTCGAGGGAAACTCTACTCAATATCAAAAGATAAATAATTACCAATTATATGTACACTTGGAGTAATATTTATCAAGCCCAACCTTTTTTCCCAGAAGATTGGATAATCATGGAGGAAGAATACCAATATGCTTTACTTGTTGATGCGTACACACAATATTATTGGACATGGATCAAATGGAATATATTTTATGATATTAATATATTTAAATATTATTCTTTATAAAAAAAAATATTTTTAAAAAATAGTTTAAAAAAATATTTAGAGATTTTATAATTTTATAAATATTGATTTATAATTTTATACATTTCATTATTTATTGAAAAAATAAAACATATTTGATTCCAATAGATATTTTATTTACTTAAAAAAAAAAAATTTCAAATTCAGGCGAGGCTAGGCTCGGCTAATGTTAGTACGACTCTGCTAAATATCCAAAAATCGACAGTACGCCTCTGCTAACTTACCAACAACCGTATGTGACGTAGACGGAGCTGTTTATCTAACACATTTCAACTTTATTTTTCAAGTGAGTTGATAGCCGTGTTGGTTAAGGCGTCAACATTATACACATGAGTTTGTGGGTTCAAATACCACAACAGACATCACACAGAATTTTTTTTCTACACTTATTCTCATACAAAATTATTCTAAGTTCTATTTGGGCACTGGGGTTGATTAGGGGTGGTAGGGTGACTAAAATCACATTGGGGTAGTCATGAGAGTTAGTCAAGGTACGGTGAAAGAAAAAGGTCAAATTACAGGTAAATCAAAGGTAAGTTCTTGTAGGACAGGTGAGTGGAGGTGAGTGAAGATTATAGCGGGTCTTTTGAACTGGATGGCATGCTTACCATCGGTCACAGAACCCCGCTACCTATACTACTTAAGTTGTTTGTCGATTTTTGTTATTGTTTAAAAAAAACACAGATTCTTTATCTACTACCCCCCAAATACCATTTAGAACCTTCAAATACCTGAAAAAGATCTTTTATTGTATCACGGCATCCGGTTTGCAGTGACAAAATCGAATGTTGGCCGGATTCGGTAAAATTTTCTAACCCGATACACGGTTGAATCGTGTAGAGATGCACATTTAAAACTATGCACCACTAAGCAATTTGACATTTTTATCGTTCCAATAAACTACTGGGACCGTTCCGTCTGAACGGGCTGTAACATATTTGCATAGTAAAGTTTGGCCAACAAAATGTCAAAGGTTGCACATAAATGTTGTAAAGCATAATGAATTTTTACCTTTACTCTGCGACTTTTTTTCGTGTAAAAATTTAAATGAGAATATTGCTTGAAATTATGGCCATTGTAAATAATACCATAATAGACTTACCTGGTCCCTTTGATTATAACGATTGTTTTTCACCACGAACTTGAATATCAAATTTTACATTTCTACATTAAGCAGAGACAGATTTGTACAGTTGTCCGAGCGCCTCCCGCCCTCCAAACTCTTGTGCTACCCACGCGCTGCGTGCAACTGACACGCTCCCAGCATAAGCTGAACCCTATCTAATATGATTGATCATATAGATCTAAACTCTATTTTACTTGTACAACCTTCTCACAACCTTCTTCTAAGAAAAATGGATTTTTATCGTAGGTATAAGAGGACTTCCTCTTGAGCTTTTTCGATCTTATTTAACTAATCAAATTCAGGCAGTCAATGTAAATGATAACTATTCATCCTTTAAAAATATTTACTATGGTGTCCCACAAGGTCCTTATTAGGACCTTTAGTATTTATTCTATATGTCAATGATTTTAGCAATTACATGGCTCCTAAAAAATGTGTGTTATTTGCCGATGATACAACATTAATTTCGTCTCATAAAAGCATTAATCATCTCAGCAATATTTGTGAAACGGCAAAAGATAAAGCACAGTAACTAAGCTCCAATTAAACGATAACAAAACCAAGAACATTGTTTTCTTTACCAATTATAACAATATCATAGAAGAACCTTATGCAAAAATACTTGGATTAATTTTGGATAAATCCTTATCTTGGAAAGAACACATAAATGACTTGAAAACGAAACTTTCCAAAAATATTTTTGCATTCAGACAACTCAGGAAAGTTTTAAATTCTGAAGCCATCAAAAGCGCTTATTTTGCTTTGTTCCACTCAAACATCAGTTATGGTATTATCTTATGGAGAATTTCGTCACATGCCATAGAAGTTTTCAGATTACAGAAGAAAGTCATAAGAATTATAGTCAATGTTGGTTATAATGAACGCTGTAAGCCCCTTTTTATAAGAATGGGAGTCATGCCATTACCTTCCTTGTATATTTATAGTACCATACAAGAAATTCATAAAAACAGGCTCGAATACCTGACCCATTCAAACAACCGCTCATATAAGACGAGATATTGTAATTAAATAATTAAACCTCTCTACAGACTCTCAAAATAAGAAAAAAATTCTCTAAATATTGCTCTCTATAATCACCTCCCAGAGAGAATTAGATCATTGTCCGATAATATTTTTAAAATTAGAACAAAGACATTTATCTTAAATTACTGTTTTTACAGCAACGAAGAATTCTTAAAAACCAACTGTGATGATATGTGAAAAAAATACTCTCCTCGTTTCATTTGTGTTCACACTTTATTATGGCATTTCACATAATTTAAGATACTTTTTTGGTCCTCCGTCCAGAAACAATACTATTAATTACTTCAAAATCGTCCGGAAAATGGCAATTTCCGGCCTAGGCCGGCAAAGTAGCTTTTAGATTATCTAAAGAGATGGCGCTATGAGTTTAAATTTTAAGTCATCAAAAATACATAATGAATATTACAAATTTTAATTAAATTTATTTAAAAACTGTGTATAATATACTAAACTTACCTATAACTTTTTCTAAAGATAAGCAGGATTCTAATTTACATTTAATTACTCTTACAACTTGTATTTTAAAATTTGACATTTATGTCAATTTATGAACATCTTTATATAAACATCTAATCTTGTATGTCACAAAGTAAAAAGTTTTTGAACTTGTTCTGTTTGCAACATATGTTAATTAAAACACTAATAACTGCTGAAGCTAAACACGTATATTAAGTATTAAACAAGTTATTACACAATACACAACAACACAACTATAATATAAACATCCAATGTGGCGCTTATATCTGTTGGCTCTCTTCTAGTCAGTGGCCTTAGTTCAGGTAGCACAAGCAGTCAAGTCTTGAACATAACAGAACTTTTGAAAATATTAAAAATTAGTCGGACCAAAAAATAGTGTGTGTTACACGTCCGGAAAATGTTTTGCAAGTGCTCGTATTGTTTCGCCTCGGTGCTACGCACCTCGGCTACACAACTTTACTCTTTCTTGCAAAATGTCATTTTCCGTCCTTGTGTCACAAATAACTATTGTTTTTCTACAAACGTCACTAAAAGTGTAATTTTTAACGCGTGCTGTCAGTGTCTAAAATGTCTTTTTGTACAACTGTCATTAAAAGTGACACTTTTAATGATAGCAAACAATATTAAAATTGATTGTTTACATGGCAGCGTTTACTTTTAACACGGTTTAGTTTACTTTTAACACGGTTTACTTTATTGTCATTGCTAATTCGTCCATTTCATTATCAAAATAGGGCAGTTGTACAAAAAACATTGTGTGGTATTTGTGTTAAAAGTGATTTTATTTTGTTCGTGAAATTGTTCAATTCGCTCCGCTCATTTCACAAACTTCTTCACTAACAAAATAAAACGGCACTTTTAACACTCATATCATAAATAACTATTTTACGACACTGGTGTTAAATGTCATTTACTTTTAGCACCAGTGCTAAAAGTGATTTACTTTTAGCACTGCCAAGAAAATAAAATCAGAAGAAGTTGTATTCAATTAAAAGTGCAATTAGCAAAACTACAATTAGTGAAAGAAAATCCATGACCAATCTCTCTGGTAGCTGTAACGGTATTTATTTTGGTAAAACTTGTACCAGAGCAGGAAACAGTGTTATCCGTCGAAGTGTTGAACAAAATTTGATCCGCAACGTTCTTTTTCTTTTGTAGAAAAAATATTGTATGATATACGTGTTAAAGGGGATTTTATTTTGTTCGAAGGAAGGAACTTCCCTTCTCACAAAATAAAATCTCACTTTTAGCACTTATATCATAAATAACTATTTTTAACTTGTTTTATAATTGTTTTTTTACTTGTTAATTGAAATATTGTACACATATAAACCATTTTTAACCGACTTCAAAAAAGGAGAAGGTTATCAATTCGACCATATTTTTTTTTTATTTTTTTTTTATGGATGTTACCGAATATCTCCGGTATTTATAACCCGATTTTAAAAATTCTTTTTGCATTCAAAAGGGTAGAGTGTCCCATTGGTCCCATAGAAATTTGGTTAAGGTCTGGTCATCAATATGAAAGATATTCAAGGAAATACGGAGAAGGGTCTCAGTTTGACCATATTTTTTTATATACGTTACTGAATATCTCCGGTACTTATAATCCGATTTGAAAAAATCTTTTTGCATTCAAAAAAGTAGAGTGTCCGTGTGGTCCCATAGAAATTTAATTAGGGTCCGGTTATCAATGTGGAAGATATTCCAAGAAATACCACAAAAATCAGCATTTCAGCGAATATCTCCGGTATTTATAATCCGATTTAAAAAATTCTTTTTGCATTCAAAAGAGTAGAGTGTCCCATTGCTCCCATAGAAATTTGGTTAAGATCTGGTCATCAATGTGAAAGATATTTCAGGAAATAAGGAGAAGGGTTCTCAGTTTGACCTTATTCTTTTTATATATGTTCTAATATCTCCGGTATTTATAGTCCGATTTGAAAAAATCTTTTTGTATACAAAAGAGTAGAGTGTCCGTGTGGTCCCATAGAAATTTGATTAGGGTCTGGTCACCAATGTGGAAGATATTTCAAGAAATATCACAAAAATCAACAGAATAAGCTCTGCGGTTCAGTTAATTTGTTAATAATGATGTATAACATAAAAACATAATAATTAGCCCATTACTGTCCCACTCTAAAGCCAAAGACCTCTTTTAACAAGGAGAAGGAATGAGCATTTAATTAATTCTCTTACTTACTGCGAGTTGGTAATTTCAGACAATTTATTCCACGTTTTATCACGATGTTTTCCTTTACCGTGCGTGCTTCGTGTTTTTAGGTGTTAGACAATTTACTTATGTCTCCAATAACTCACCTTGGTACATATCGGGATTGTTGGGGATTAAACTCAGTACCTTTTGCACGGTTATTGAAAGTCTTTGAAAGTAGTACATCATGAATCAAGTAGCAACTAAAAATGATAAAATAATAGTATATTACGTATCAAGAGTGGTAAATAGGATATTACGTACGAGTGGAAAAGTTACGCACGAAGCCGCGTAGCGGCGAGTGCGTAATTACACGAGTACGTAATACCTCTTACCACTCGAGTTACGTACTATGCTTTTTCTACGACTCAATATTTTAATTTTAATTCTAAATATTTGACATCTCTTAAAAAATATATGACGAAATTTGCCGTTTAAAATAACATTTATCAAAGTAGTGACAATAATTAACACCCTAGATTAAATAATAATTTAAAATGTAATGTATGTTGCCTATATCTGTTTTATTTTTATTTTATTTTTTAATAAAAACTATTATATATTTATGTTTTTAAATTGACTAAAAGTTTGTAAATAGACCAAATAAAGTAGTACGTACATAAAAATTTTATTGCAATTTGATTAAACAAAGAAATTTAAGTTTTCTTATCTAAACGCACATGTATGTTATGAGATCTCATTACGTGCATGTTATTGTTAAATGTCACTTACACGGAATGTCTACAGTGCGATTTTTGACGTTTACAGTCATGGGCGTAGAAAAAAACTTTAAAAAAAAATTAAACCGCCTTCAAAAAATTTACTCTAAAAAGCCAGAAATAAAATCTTTATTTCTTAATAAAATTGGAACCAACTAGGCATCTGATTTCGATTTCCTTGAAGTCGGCTCCAATGGCAAATTACCCTCTATTTTAATCTTAGCTATTAAATCTAGATTTCGAATGTTAGTTACAAAAATAAAAACCATCCCAGCAAACACTTAACCGCAGCCGCTATGCAAAAACTGTACACCGTTTACTGTACTAAATGCAGTAATGGTGGTGCAACAACTGTATCGAAACGGACCATATATGTCCCGCTGATTTGCAAAGTTGTGGTACAGTTCAAACTGCGTTTGAACTGCGGTTGAAGTGCGGTCACTGTGCGGCAGTTGTGCCAATATGCCGTCAATATACAGTATATGTGCAGCTACTGTGCCACTTAATGCAGCTTGTACACAGTAGAACCATTATTAGTTTATATACAGAGTGTAAACGAGATTGGTTACAAATTTTTACAGGACAGGAACGCCCCTTAAATAGTTTTAAATTTTTTTCTTGAAAAAACAAGATCTCAATGAACTTTATGCTTTATAAAAAAATCTGAGTCTTTCAAAAGACACCCCAAAAATGTGTTAACAAACATTTTATTTAAATCGTTCACCGCATTTAGATTAGAGATAAAATTTAATTGTATTTTTTTACACCATGTATCTTAAAAACGCAGTTTTGGACATGTTATTAAAAAAAAATGTTTATGAAAACATGCACCTGTGTAGAACTGCATAAGATTTCAAATGTAATTAAAATCACCCTTCTATGTAAAAACTTATTATGCTTATTAAATGTTTTAAGTTCTTATTACATTTTCAAATATTTAGTACATTAATTAAGTTCCAAAAATAACTTAGCAATCTTTATTCTGTTATAAAGTGTGTTTTGAGGGGCAAAATTATTTAATCTAATGAAAGTCAGTTTAAAAAACTTTTTATAAGTTTTTTAGGGTATAGGTATTGTGAAAATAAACAGAAGTTTGGCAAATAACAAAAAATATAATATGAAAAAAGTATTTCCAAACAAACGACATAAATAAAACAAATAATAAACATAAAAAAAAATTAAAAAATTTAGCGAGTTATTCTGCCATCCTCTCTCTTTTATTTTTCCTCTTATACATGTTTCTCAACCATATTTTTACTGTGGTCTCAACTTCTGCTTGTGACGAATTTTCGCTACACCTATTTTTTCTTACAACAACTAAACGAAAAGAAAAAATAGTTAGGCGTTTTAATTTTTTATCAATATATAAATATGTTGTATAGAGGGAATCTATTCAACTAGTAGTATTATACAATACATACCTTATTTTGCTTTTATTATCCATTATATCGATTTATAACGTTAACTCAAGACAAGAGATCAGTTTTAATAGTCTCAACAGTTTTAATAGCGCACAACACACAGTCTACTACACCTCACAAACAGTCAAACACCAAAATGCATCAAAAAACCAAAATCCAAACAACTATAAGCAAAAACAACATGGCGACGCTGAGAAGAAAGAACGATGACGATGACGTATTTTCGACGGTGTACGGGGTCGGCAATGTCCGATGTCGACCACGAGATTGATCGGTAACGGGAACGAAGTGTTACTGCACATTTACTGCATAGTCGCTGCACGTACGAAATGGTTCCTTTTTGTTCAAGTTCTGGTTGTACAAAAAATGTACAGCAGCTGTAAATTAAATACTGCATTTTTTAAGTGCAGGACTATCAATACAAGAACTGCGCAGTTTGAATTCAACAATTCATGTGCTGCACTTATGTGGCACTTGTAATACAGCAACTGTGGAGTTGCTGTATTTTGTGTTTGTTGGGATTGGAGCCGACTTCAAGGAAATCGAAATCAGATGCCTAGTTGGTTCCAATTTTATTAAGAAATAAAGATTTTATTTCTGGCTTTTTAGAGTAAATTTTTTGAAGGCGGTTTAATTTTTTTTAAAAAGTTTTTATAACCTTAAAATATTTATATACATATTTTTATCTTGACATGCACCAAACATTACAAAAATGTAAACGATGTTAAATAAATACTATCTATTTATTTATCTATCATATTATATGCCTAACATAAATTGACATAACTTCTGCATTTGTAAACCGATGTAAATAAAAAATAAAAAACAATAAATGCGAAGTAAAGTCCATCACAGTATATTCCTTAAAACTGTATCAAAATGGGAAACCCGTTTCTGAGATTAGTGTTAACATACAGACACATAAACAAACAGAAAAAAAAACATTGTTTCGAGTTATTTTGTGTGTATAAATTTAAATTATATATTTCAAATATATTTGCCATCTACAGACAGTGATTAGGTACAGATATAGATGTAGAAAGTGGGAGTATTGTCTAGGCAACATTTAATGTACACATGATTTGAGAGTGGACAGTGGAGTAATTAACAGCTATGTTAAAAAACAATCTAGATTAAAATCTGGGTAATACCAGTATTTGCTCAATCTACTCTAATTACCTACAAATTGTGATAATAAAAATTTTTCATTTAAAGTCAATCAGTTACGCAGAAATGTTGAAATTAATCCTAATTATTCTAATTTTAAATATTCGTTCCACTCATAATTTAAATGTATTTAACATCACGTGCTATGATTTTTCACAAAATGATATAAATAACATTCTGTCTTTACTATTTAATGAAGATGAAGTGGTTTTAGTTGTAAATACAAATTTTCAGGTAAATCTTTCTTCTTTTCGGTACAACACAAACAAAAATCAAATTAGGTTGATTAATCAACCAAACGTATTTCTGTTACACATTCAGAATGATTTAACAGATGTGATTGAAAATTTATTTTACAGTGGATTACTTAATCCAAGAGGAAAATTTGTGATTCTTGTTGATGAGTTAAATAAAAACCTATTTAAAATACTCAATGATTATTTTATATATAAAGCGGTAGTTATTACTGAAAAGGATTTATCAAAACTTTTTACATACAGAGTTACAACTACAGGTATATTTAAGATTATGCCTATAAAAATAATATCTAAAAAATCATTTGAATCAATAAAAATTAAAACTGTTACTAAAATTAAAGTCTTATGGTTTGATAGGATACCGTATGTAATGAACCTAAACCAAGGAGTTACTTTTGAGGTTGTTAATATGATTATGTCCAAGTTAAATGTAAAAATCTACTGCTATAAGACAAACACGCTTGGTTATAGTGAAGTATCTAAAAACGGGACACCTACAGGTATCTTTTTAGAGATTAAAATAAAGAAAATGGATTTAAGTGTAAATGATTTTATGCCATCCTCAATGGAACATTTATTCTATGATCTAACTAGTCCAATACTACATGACCGGTTAGTATTTGTAACAGCAACTTTACTCGATATTGATTATTGGAAAATATTTTATCAAGAATTTTCCAGTACAGTTTGGATTTGCTTTATTATTTCTACAGCACTATCTTACGGATTTTTGTATATATCGCATATTGGTAATCAAAATCCACAATTTTTTTTTTATCTTATCCGCATGTTATTAGAAGGCTCAGCACATATCCCACTTCAAAGAACATCTACTAAGATACTATATGCAAGTTTTATATGGTTTGGATTAATTTTAACAACTGTTTATAAAAGTAACCAGTTTCAGATTCTATCTTTAGATCAATCTTACCAACGTATACAAACCGATAAAGATGTTATAAATTATAAAGTAAAAGGAGCTTTACCTGAAGCTGCTAGCCGTTTCTTTCCAAATTCTGTGGATCCGCTTGAAAATTATTTGGCCAAAAACGATCCGATATATTGTTTCAATAATACTGATTGCCTTGATCTAGTGGCTTTTGAGAAAAAGAGAATTGGACAGGTATCAGTACCACGATTAAAATATTATATTGCACAACGGTACAAGGACAATGAAGGAAAATCGTTGCTTCAAGAGATCAAAATAAAAACACACTTACCTTCTGATCTTTACTTAAGATTAGCTTTTCGAAAAGGTCATCCAATTTTTGAAAAGTTTGATCAGAAACTACAGATTCTCATGGAAAGTGGAATTATAGATCAAATACAAAAAAAAATTGATTGGAAAAATGATAAAGCTTTGGCACTTGCAAAATCATTTCAAAGTAATATTAAACTAACAGTAAAACAGCTACAATCTATATTTTACGTTTATATTTGTTGTATGTTTATTTGTTTATTAGTATTTATTTTAGAATTGTTACGCATTTTTTAGATGCTTTTATTAGGGATTGGACTAAATATATAATGCTTTTTGAATAATAAAATTATTTGTTTTAATAAAAAACAAAAAATAGATTTAGTTAAATACGTGACCGAAAATAGGGCATTGGAAATAAGGGTACGAGAAAAATCTGCACGTGGAAAAAAACTCTTTTTTTTAAAAGAAAAAATGCAAAAGGAAAAGTTCGTACCCAAAGGGTAAGACTGTCACCAGGCTGTATATCATCAACTGTGATAGTTTTTATTTTAATTTAAATATTTTATTTCTTATAACTTTATCTTCAAATACAATTTGCTTGCATAGATTGAGTTATGTCTTAGATAATTTTTTTGTTGTTATTGATTTTGATGTGTTAACGAGATTGACAAGAATTTCTAATTTTTTAATCCGAATATGTTGCACGATATATATATATATATATATATATATATATATATATATATATATATATATATATATATATATATATATATATATATATATATATATATAACGTGAAGTCAATTGTGGAGTTGCAGTCAACTTTGTGGCCAAGGTAAATAAAGAAAACTCTTTGATTTTAGTCAAGCTTTCGAATTATTTTAATTCTTCATCAGGACAGCTGTAGTGAAGAACAATTTTTTTATATAATAAAAATATTGTAACAAATTATTGTGACTACTTACTAATCTTGAGGTTATAGAAGAAGCGACGAATAACATTTAAACAATATTACAGTAATAAAACATTTTAAAATAAGTACATCACTTTTAAAAAATACATAAAATTAGATAAAATTGTATACATTTAGACATAAAACGACTTATTTAGTTCTTATTCGTGTGGAGGTTTGTCTGTAAGTGATGATTGAGTGTGTTTTAATGTGTCTTTGGTTTCTATTTTTTAATATAAATGTTTTATATGTATAAGTGTTTTTTATATATAAATATATGGTTTTTATTTTAACACAGTAGGAGAGCAAAACAGTTTGTTGATTTATTTATTTCTGATTTTATTATTATCAAGTAAAAATTATATCAAGCAAAATTTTGTTGTCAAGAAATGTGGGATTTTAAATTTAAAGATTTTTATTATTATTGTGTCCGGTTCTATGAAAGTTGTTTTTATATTTATCTTAGTGTTATTTATCTTTGTATTGATTTATTTATAGTTATCTTTATATTTATATATTAAATTTTATTTATAATTGTTTATTTTTATTTTTGAAACGATAGAATGTAACAATAAATATTGCTCAGCCCTTCTATATCAGATTTTCTATTAATACATGTTTCCCTTCTGTCAATGTGTGTCATTTCTAAGAACAACCGTTTCTTAAGGTTCCTTTCCCTTTCTAAAATTCTTGTTTCGTCAAACTTAAAAGTATGGCCATTTTTGATTGCATGTTCTGTTAGTGCGCATGCTTTATATTTATTATTTTTAATATCACTTTTATGTGAGATGTTTCTACTGTGTACAGTTCGGCATGTTTCTCCAATATACACCCTTTCACAATCCGAACAAGTGATTTCATACACAACATTTGAACTTTCTAAAGTACTTAACGGATCTTTGGTTCTGGTGTATAGTCTAGAAATGGTTTTAATATTCTTAGACTATACACCAGAACCAAAGATCCGTTAAGTACTTTAGAAAGTTCAAATGTTGTGTATGAAATCACTTGTTCGGATTGTGAAAGGGTGTATATTGGAGAAACATGCCGAACTGTACACAGTAGAAACATCTCACATAAAAGTGATATTAAAAATAATAAATATAAAGCATGCGCACTAACAGAACATGCAATCAAAAATGGCCATACTTTTAAGTTTGACGAAACAAGAATTTTAGAAAGGGAAAGGAACCTTAAGAAACGGTTGTTCTTAGAAATGACACACATTGACAGAAGGGAAACATGTATTAATAGAAAATCTGATATAGAAGGGCTGAGCAATATTTATTGTTACATTCTATCGTTTCAAAAATAAAAATAAACAATTATAAATAAAATTTAATATATAAATATAAAGATAACTATAAATAAATCAATACAAAGATAAATAACACTAAGATAAATATAAAAACAACTTTCATAGAACTGGACACAATAATAATAAAAATCTTTGAATTTAAAATCCCACATTTCTTGACAACAAAATTTTGCTTGATATAGTTTTTACTTGATAATAATAAAATCAGAAATAAATAAATCAACAAACTGTTTTGCTCTCCTACTGTGTTAAAATAAAAACCATATATTTATATATAAAAAACACTTATACATATAAAACATTTATATTAAAAAATAGAAACCAAAGACACATTAAAACACACTCAATCATCACTTACAGACAAACCTCCACACGAATAAGAACTAAATAAGTCGTTTAATGTCTAAATGTATACAATTTTATCTAATTTTATGTATTTTTTAAAAGTGATGTACTTATTTTAAAATATTTTAAAATGTTTTATTACTGTAATGTTGTTTAAATGTTATTCGTCGCTTCTTCTATAACCTCAAGATTAGTAAGTAGTCACAATAATTTGTTACAATATTTTTATTATATAAAAAAATTGTTCTTCACTACAGCTGTCCTGATGAAGAATTAAAATAATTCGAAAGCTTGACTAAAATCAAAGAGTTTTCTTTATTTACCTTGGCCACAAAGTTGACTGCAACTCCACAATTGACTTCACGTTGTATTGAATCAGTCACTAGTACCATCATTATTATATATATATATATATATATATATATATATATATATATATATATATAACGTGAAGTCAATTGTGGAGTTGCAGTCAACTTTGTGGCCAAGGTAAATAAAGAAAACTCTTTGATTTTAGTCAAGCTTTCGAATTATTTTAATTCTTCATCAGGACAGCTGTAGTGAAGAACAATTTTTTTATATAATAAAAATATTGTAACAAATTATTGTGACTACTTACTAATCTTGAGGTTATAGAAGAAGCGACGAATAACATTTAAACAATATTACAGTAATAAAACATTTTAAAATAAGTACATCACTTTTAAAAAATACATAAAATTAGATAAAATTGTATACATTTAGACATAAAACGACTTATTTAGTTCTTATTCGTGTGGAGGTTTGTCTGTAAGTGATGATTGAGTGTGTTTTAATGTGTCTTTGGTTTCTATTTTTTAATATAAATGTTTTATATGTATAAGTGTTTTTTATATATAAATATATGGTTTTTATTTTAACACAGTAGGAGAGCAAAACAGTTTGTTGATTTATTTATTTCTGATTTTATTATTATCAAGTAAAAATTATATCAAGCAAAATTTTGTTGTCAAGAAATGTGGGATTTTAAATTTAAAGATTTTTATTATTATTGTGTCCGGTTCTATGAAAGTTGTTTTTATATTTATCTTAGTGTTATTTATCTTTGTATTGATTTATTTATAGTTATCTTTATATTTATATATTAAATTTTATTTATAATTGTTTATTTTTATTTTTGAAAAGATAGAATGTAACAATAAATATTGCTCAGCCCTTCTATATCAGATTTTCTATTAATACATGTTTCCCTTCTGTCAATGTGTGTCATTTCTAAGAACAACCGTTTCTTAAGGTTCCTTTCCCATTCTAAAATTCTTGTTTCGTCAAACTTAAAAGTATGGCCATTTTTGATTGCATGTTCTGTTAGTGCGCATGCTTTATATTTATTATTTTTAATATCACTTTTATGTGAGATGTTTCTACTGTGTACAGTTCGGCATGTTTCTCCAATATACACCCTTTCACAATCCGAACAAGTGATTTCATACACAACATTTGAACTTTCTAAAGTACTTAACTGTTTTGCTCTCCTACTGTGTTAAAATAAAAACCATATATTTATATATAAAAAACACTTATACATATAAAACATTTATATTAAAAAATAGAAACCAAAGACACATTAAAACACACTCAATCATCACTTACAGACAAACCTCCACACGAATAAGAACTAAATAAGTCGTTTTATGTCTAAATGTATACAATTTTATGTATTTTTTAAAAGTGATGTACTTATTTTAAAATGTTTTATTACTGTAATGTTGTTTAAATGTTATTCGTCGCTTCTTCTATAACCTCAAGATTAGTAAGTAGTCACAATAATTTGTTACAATATTTTTATTATATAAAAAAATTGTTCTTCACTACAGCTGTCCTGATGAAGAATTAAAATAATTCGAAAGCTTGACTAAAATCAAAGAGTTTTCTTTATTTACCTTGGCCACAAAGTTGACTGCAACTCCACAATTGACTTCACGTTGTATTGAATCAGTCACTAGTACCATCATTATTATATATATATATATATATATATATATATATATATATATATATATATATATATACAAGATGTAAGAGATGATACAAAACGTATCTAGTGCCGTGCTGTCAATAATAAATCCAGTTTTAAACTGGATTGGTGTTTGGTTCGATTTTCTAACTCAAGACACCGGTAGATGCAGCGACATAGGAGTATAAGGATATTAATCAGCCCATACAGGGGCAAAACCAACTACAGACACCGTGTTTCGCTCTTTTTTTGAGCTCATCAGTGTAGTATAGGTTATGTCTCTTCAGTCACTAATGAAGAGACATCCCCTGTATGAATCGACTAAATCCTTATAGATGTAAACTTGCGAAAGTAGAAACCATTCGCAAGTGGCCCCATCTTTACTCCAAACATGGAACTACGACAGTCACTTTTTCTTTTTCTTTTATTAGAAGGACAAAAATCTTCGTGTCTTAGTTCTTCATTCTTCATTTCAATATCTGCATCCTAAATCTGTAAATTTACTGTTTCTTCTTCTCCATCTGTAGCTTCATCCAGTGTCTCTAGAAAATCTAAGAAATCCTTTGACTCCATATCTCGTTCAATCACTTTCAATATTTCACTTTGCTCAATATTATTACATGTCTGACTGTTGCAGAGAAGACAATAGTCAGAACATTTGAGCCCGTATTTGATACAACTGCATGTTTTTGTACAATGTTTTTTACATTTTCAACTAATATTTTTCAACAATTAGTATTCCATTAATATCTTCTCAGTTTGTATTGGCTCAAGACCATTTTGAGTCAGTTCCCACCGCCACTTAGCAGCATTCAGATTATTTCCAAGTCATTGTTATATACGTAGCGAGTGTTGCTCAACTGCAGATTGTATTGGTGGCAGCATGGACAGTTGAAATTTTTTATTTTGGCACCTTTTTTAAAGCACAAGAAGTAGAAAATTTTATTGAATGACCCATATTCAATGCTGATATAATATTACATCCGGTGCGCTTAATTTCTTCCTTAGTGGCACTTTTTTTATTAAATATGTTTCCTTTTTGCAATATAGCATTATTTGTCGAAAACAATTTAACAATTTTTCTTTTTTCTTGCTAAAAAAATGCGAAAAATGCATGTAAAAAGCCCACTATACTTTTTAACGAAGCTTTCATAGATTCACTTATTTTATTTGCAGTATTGAAAGAGTAATAGTCATAAATTCTTTTTCCTTTGCTATGTTTCCAGTAAAAATATTTTTATTTTTAGTTACTTTTTGTAAAAACAGTACCAATTATAAAAACTGGCTTGTTAACTGAAGCTAAAAGAACTATAAAAGTATCTGCATCTTTATATTGAAACACTTATGGGGGCTTTTTACACAATTTATTTACAAAATTGTTAAGATACACTGAACTCTGCTGGATAACGTCTAACTACTTGACAATACAATGAACTCTTGTGAACACTTGACTCGAACTCACGTTAACTGCCCATGCATCCCCTTATATACAACATTATTTAATCTAGTCAGTGTGTTTAGAAGTTTCTAGAATCTTCTAGAAACATTATTTAAAATGGTCAGTTGATTTTTTTACAAACTTCTAAAAATCAACTGTCAACAACAATCTTTCAAATTAAGGTCCCTTCCTTTACGGTTATCCCGTTACACTGCCCCCTCCTTAGATTCATTCCTCCTGGAATGTTATTTCCTACATCGGAATCCCGCACACTCCCTGAGCCAGCCAAACCATCTTCTTGGAGTTGCTGCGTATCTCCACTGTGGTTTCCCTGGTAAGGCGCCAAACGATCATGATGGACCACGACGGGTTTCCCTCTAGGAATTTTCACGATCCGATAAATGACATCGTTAATCTTCTTCTTGATGGTGTAAGGACCTTCCCAGTTCTTTTGTAATTTGGGACAAATACCTCGACGCCGTCGGGGGTTATAGAGCCAGACTAAATCTCCAACTTGGTAACTCTTTTCCATTGCCCGTGTGTCATAGTACCTCTTCATCCGATCACTAGATAATTGTAGTTTTCCACGCACCAGGTTGTGTATATTTTCCATTCGATTCTGAAGGTCGGCGACATATTGTTCACTTGCCATTTCTTCACCAGGTTTACAACCAAACACCAAGTCACATGGTAGCCTCATTTCTCTACCGAACAGGACCTTCGCAGGCGTTTGGCCAGTTGATTCGTTAATGGCCGATCGAATTGTCATTAGAAATAGTGGAATATGTCGATCCCAATCCCTCTGACAATCTGACACCACTTTTGACAGATAGTTGGTTATAGTCCGGTTCATTCGTTCCACCATTCCATCAGACTGAGGGTGCATCGCTGTGGTTCTCGTTTTGTGGATGCCTAATCTTTGGCAAACTTCTTGAAACAGCTTGCTCTAAAAATTTCTCCCTTGGTCTGAGTGTAATTCTAGTGGTACCCCAAATCGGCTTACGAATTCTTCAACCAATATATCTGCTAAAGTGGTGGCTTCCTGATTGGGAACTGCATAGGCTTCAACCCATTTAGTGAAGTAGTCCATTACAACAAAGATGTATTTGTTTCCTTCATCGGTCTGTGGAAGTGGCCCCAATACATCTACCGCGATTCTTTCAAAAGGACTTGCAACCAGGTATTGCTGCATTTCCGCCTTCGGTTTTCGGTGCGGACCGTTACTGGCAGCACAGGTAGTGCATTCACGACACCAATCTTTAACATCATTAGTGCAATTTACCCAGTAAAATCTATCTCGGACCTTTTGCAGCGTTTTCGTGATACCCAGATGTCCTCCAGAACTATCATTATGCATCTGTTTTAAAATTTCCGGTACAGCATTTCTTGGGACCACTATTTGTTTCCTTGTTTCTGTGCCCTCGGAATTTTCTACAAGTCTTTTAACGAGCCCTCCGTCCAAAATTAAAGAGTTCCATTGGGACCAGTATGCTTTTAAAGCAGGAGAGGATGAGGATATCTCTCTCCACAACGGACGACGGTCCATTCTCTTCCACTCCCTAATCTTTCTCAGAACGGGATCGTTTTCTTGTTGCTCCTCCAGCATAGAGCTCTCGTCTCCTGGCACAACCTTAACTAAGGCGACTTTTTCCTCGTTCTGCTCCACTCGGGTACAATGAAGGCAAGTATTTCTTATGTGGCCTAGCTCTCCGCAATTCCAGCACCTCACTGGACGCCTTCCTTTTGAACAAAACTTCTTTAACCTCTCCACTGCCGCTTCGACGTTGCTGACGGCATAAACGGCATGGTCGAAGCTACCAGTGTCTTCCATCAGTCGAGCAGCTCCATGTGAGTCCTCCGTCGCCGCATCGAACTCCAGGGCAATGGTCAAGGCGTTTACAAGAGATCTCGGTCTCGCCAACCGTACAGCCCGTTGCAACTCGGCGTCTCGAAGACCATCGGTAAAGGTTTGGATCGCCAGGCACTCCAGAAAATCTTCTGCTGCATTTGGATACGCAAACCGTACCATTTTTTCCACTTCTGCCTTGAACTCCTGGATAGTTTCTCCATTTTTCTGCTTCCGACTTTTCAACTGCACTCGGTATACTGGTTGTAGATGACTTTGACCATAACGCATCTCTAGACGATTCACCAATAGCTTAAAATTGTCAACCTCATCCGGTGTCAATACATGCAGGACGTCTAAAGCCTCGCCTCGCAGAGCCATGGTTAGGAACAATGCCTTCTCCTGGGGTGACCATCCATTCGCTCTGGCCACTGCGTCAAATTGTTTTAGGTAATTTGACCAGGAAGCCTTCCCGTCGAAGGTCGGGGGTTTTATCGTCATTCGTACCTGGGCCGCCTCTCCGTTTCCTCGTCGTTCGACGTCTACGTGGCCGGTTTCCCTCCTTTCTGCATTTCCGTCGCCGTGGTGGATGATTCGGTTTCGGCGACAAGCTTCCAGTTCTTGTTGAAGCTTTCTTATTTCGGACTGCATTTGCTGGTTGATCTCGTCTCGCAAATTGGCAACTTGCTGATTTTGCTGGTCTTGTATGTTGGTCACTTGCTGATTTATGTTGTCCACTTGCTGATTCAAGTTGTCTACTTGCTGATTCAAGTTGGCTACTTGCTGATTTTGCTCGTCACGCAGATGTGATATTTGCTGGGAGAACGAACTGGATAACTCATCTGATAGGGTAGACATCCGTTTTGATAGCTCCTCTTGTTGGCTCTTCATCTGACTGGATAGCACCTCTTGTTGGTTCGTCATTTGTCCTGATAGCTCCTCTTTCAGCTGGGATATATCTTCGCACTGGCTCTTCATCTGACTGGATAGCTCCTCTTGCTGGCTCTTCATCTGACTAGATAGCTCCTCTTGCTGGCTCGTCATAGTCGTCATTCGTCCTGATAGCTCCTCTTGCAGCCGGGAAAGTTGTTGAGTTTGTTCTTCTTGCTGGCTCGTCATTCGTCCTGATAGTTCAGAAATTGCTTTTTGAACCGGGTCATCGAACTCCACAACGTCAGGGTCCAAATTATTACTTAGGTAGTATTCACGGAGCCTATTCAACAATACAGATTTGGTCCCAGTAGTTTCCAATTCTAATTCTTCGAGCTCTCTTCTGAGCTCTGCCACCAATAGTTCATTTATCTTTTTTCCAGGCATTCTTATATCTTCACCCCACACCTGACACCAATTTGAAACACTTATGGGGGCTTTTTACACAATTTATTTACAAAATTGTTAAGATACACTGAACTCTGCTGGATAACGTCTAACTACTTGACAATACAATGAACTCTTGTGAACACTTGACTCGAACTGACGTTAACTGCCCATGCATCCCCTTATATACAACATTATTTAATCTAGTCAGTGTGTTTAGAAGTTTCTAGAATTTTCTAGAAACATTATTTAAAATGGTCAGTTGATTTTTTTACAAACTTCTAAAAATCAACTGTCAACAACAATCTTTCAAATTAAGGTCCCTTCCTTTACGGTTATCCCGTTACAATATGCTTGTTTAGTTCTAAAACCAACTGTTTCCAGCGTTTGTCTTAAACTAGTAATAATTTGTTTTTATTTTGCTGAAAAAAATTATCTTGAGTGGAAGTTGTATTACTCAAATCCACACAAGGACAAATCTTCCTGGCATGCCTTCTCCGTCTCTCCACTAATTCTGTGCTTTTTCTACATTTCCTGGGTATCCATCAAAAATAATAAAGCTGCTGCTTGCATAATGTCGTGATAAGAAATCTACATAATTCTTGAAGATACTTTTAAAATGCTTCATTTAAGGCCTAACCACCTTATCATGCAAAAACCTACCAACATTTTCCCAATTTTGCAATTAAAAGTGGTTTTTGAAAATATGATATTTAAAATCCTTGTCGTCCGAGACATCCATTTAAAAAAAAGAGCAACTTGCTGAGATAATGCAAATTTTAGTGCGCGCTACGATTTTGAACTTGCCGATTCAAATTTCCAGTGAATTTTCCCCACCACCAACTCCTATACACTCCGAGCGACATTTTACGCGAAAAAGATTTTTTTTTTGTCTTTTTTTATGGATGTTGCCATAGAGTGCATTAGGTCAAACTTTTTATGTATATAAAAAGTACTTGACAAGACGAGGGTATTTATTTAAAAACGAGCCCTCTATCACTTATTGCAAAATTATGCCAACTTTGACCTTCAATATCTCGGCAACCAGTAAGTAAAATATATCTTTTTTTCT
Source organism: Altica lythri (assembly GCA_964028335.1). Classification (NCBI taxonomy): domain Eukaryota; kingdom Metazoa; phylum Arthropoda; class Insecta; order Coleoptera; family Chrysomelidae; genus Altica; species Altica lythri. The sequence continues at coordinate 38,677,830 of OZ034808.1, read as the reverse complement.
TTTACTAGAAACCTCTTTTAATGTTCTTCAAGCATATAAATTTTGAAATTAATATGTTTAAAGCTCGTAAAATTATTCAAATTGTTTATAAGCCTAAAAAATGTTTAAAAGTTAAAAAAAATTCTAGGCTTTCCTAGTAAACCGATTTTAATTTTACAAAAAGCTATTGAAAGTTTGAGCCTTTCTTTATAAGCAAACAAATGAGTGACTATTTAAGAATCTTATTTATTGCCTAGTATGAATTCGAAAATTTGCTATTTTTTCCAGTAGGTTGGATTGCAAATTTAGCAAACATTTTAATTATTTTAAAAAGTTTTTCTTGGCGGAATATGAAGGTTGTACGTCAAGTTTAGAGGGTCGAAAAAGATTAAGGGTACACTTCATTTATTTGTACTTTTTTGCATTTATTGCTATTTTTCCAACAATAAACATTACATTTTCAATTTCTAACTGACAAAATATTGTGTAAAAATAAATAACGACATTTTTAACTTTCTCTAACTTATGCCCTAGGAGCAATATTTCCCGAATTATACACGAAAATAGAAGCAAAAAAAAGAAAAAATTTCAATTTGTTCAGATTTTGTTAAATAAAAAATTTAGCAGAGGGTTTGCGACTGGCGCATATCGTGATTATCGATATTGTGCACAACCTAAAGGGATTTCAGCAATCATTAGCTTCCTATGGAGAATGTCCAATTCAAAACAGATCCCGCATTGATTGAAATGGATCGACGCGTATTTAACAGATAGAAAATTTTGTGTTAGAGTTTGGTACTCTTTCTCAGTCGATAAAACGGTTTTGAGTGGGTTACCGCAAAGATCAGTTTTGGGCCCACTTTTATTCATAGCATACTCCAGTGATCTACAATTTCACATTAAATGCAACAAAGCTTTCTATGCAGATGACACGAAGCTATTTTCCGATCCCTCCGTAAATTTCCAGTTACTACAAGATGATCTTGAGTGCATATCGGAATGGTGCTCTACTTGGATGCTGTGTCTTAATGTGGACAAATGTGTAGTTCTTCACATGGGTAAAATTAATCCGTATCTTCCTTACTCTATTAATGGGCGCGTGTTAAGAACAGTGAAATCACATAATGATCTAGGTGTTATAATTAATAACAATCTAAGTTGGTCGGAACATATTTTGCATATTTCTAAAAACGCTAACAGTAAATTATATCGAACAAAACGTTCGCGAAAGTGTCTTTCATGAGCTCAGTTCATCTGTATAAACTGTACATTCGTCCAGTTCTGGAATATTGCGGAACTGTTTGGTGTCCGGTATTAGTGCGCGATCGTAATATTCTTGAAAACGTACAGCGGAAGTGCACTAGGATGTCTTTTGGTCGCTCAAGACCTACGTATACAGAAAGAGTGAATATGGCTAATCTCACTACATTTGAACAACGTCGACTTCGAGGGGATTTAATTATTACGTTTCGCATAGTAAAATACAACTTCGGAAATATGAGAGGTATGTTTATACTAGACAATGACAATCGTCTTCGTGGCCACAAACTTAAGTTTAAAACTTTTTTAACAACAACAAGGCAATTTTTTCTTTGCAATCGAGTGTTCTCGACATGGAATAGCCTTCCGGCTAAGATTATAGATGCTCCATCTGTCAATGTTTTTAAAAAGAAACTGGATGACCACTTGTTCCATAATTGAACATTTAATTTGTACCAAACACTTGCTCCTTATGTGCTATGTTTTTGTATATTTAGTTATATTTATTTACTTAGTTAGTTTGCATAATATGTATCTATTTTAATGTAACTATTTAATTTAACATTTCATGCATACTATATAATAATATTGTAGTCTAATGGGCATATGGGTTTTGCGACCCCTGCTAAAATTTATTGTATAAAATAATAATAATAATAAGTGTTTAATCTGCGCTGAATATTTTGATCCCTCATGGAAGACTGGATTCAATGTAATTAGTGCATATATTGGGCTTATGAGGTCTGCATCTCTTATTTAGGAGCTAGCAGTTACTTTTACGACGAATGCCCTGATTAATTTGACTTAAATTAGCTTTTTATCCTTAAGAAGTATCCGTTTTGCTCGACCCCTCTGAGCAAAACGAATAGTTAACAAATTTCTTAATTGCCATATTTGTGTAAAAAATTTTTATTTTTTTATTTTTTTACCTTTTTTTTATATGGATGTTAATTGCTGGCTAAAGGATCAGTTATACGAAAGGCACTTTGTTGTTAGGTGGAGAGCGAGTCTTGGGTTCGTTCTTGCTAAATAAAAAATATAAAATGTGTTTAGGCGTCAAAATATTTAGTGTAAGTAAAAAAGAAAATGAGCACCACTTATTTTTGTATTATCCAATGGGAAAGATAAGTAACCCAAACAAAGATAAAAAAGAAATATATAATTTAGTTAAAGTAAGCCGGTGGATTATTATTAAAAAGTTTGAAATTTTACACATTAATAATAATAAATTTAATACTTACCACCCTTAACTTATCCTTTGTGGATCAAAACAATACTTGTTTAAAAAAAATTAAATTAAATTAAAATTATGTCATCTTTTTATAAAAAGTTAAAAAAAATATTACTCGGAACAACACACACTAGTGAGAAATAACAATATCTATCTATGTGTACTCTAAAAAAAATAAAAAGTAAAAATATAGTTTGTTGAAAAGAAATAAAAGTAAAAAAAACAATTTAGGATTCAGTTCACCTAATAGCTTTTGCTATTAACTCAAGGTAAATGGGTACCTATTTTAAAGTTATTATTAAAAAATACAAAGAGTAGATACAATTACTTTTATAATAACAAAACGGGTTTGTTAAAGTTAAAGACAGCACTGTACAAAGGTAACTATTTCTAGCATGCACATTGGTAAAAAAACTGTATGTCTTTGTATAAAATAAAACGCAATCAAAAATTTCCAAAGAAATAAATAGGTACCTACTTCTTTTTTTTTTTCTTAGACGAATAACGAAAGTCGTTGTATTTTCATTAGTTATGTTTTCTTAATGATCGGAAATATGTAGTAATAAAGATAATAACTTACGGTAGGCTTCTAAAGGACTTATTAGATAATTCGAGAAAAAGGTTTCACCACCCTAGCTCTCGTAGATAAAAAGTAAAGATTAAACGATAATTTGACTAATCCCTTGCCACGTTATTAAAAAAAACAATTTAGAAAAATATACAAGAAAACTAAATTTAATTTCCAACTCCAGCTGAGATCGGTAAGAGGTCTTCTCTACTGGCAAATTATGCCCAGCTCAGCCGTAGAGGGTAAGTACAAGAAAAAGTGAGTCGCGCCATCGATTTAGACGGTACAAATCGGAAACCCCTGTTGGTCCAGGCACTGACCTATCTCGCTGGAGATAAATAAATAAAGTAAGAATTTTAATCAAATTAATTAAATTAACCCAGAAGAGGTGAGTAAGGTGGTTTGCTGAGTAAGACACCAAAATAGATCTATCACTTATATTCTCAACAAATTTCACAAATAATTCCAACAATGGATATTCATTCCTATATAATAAAATAATGTCGCAAAAAAATATATAGGGAAAGTAAAGTAAAGAGTAATCACCCAGCGCAAATTATTTTATATATAATTACAAGAATCAAAAAAAAAAAACAGTACATCTGTAATAACAGAAATAAAATTTTAAATTTGGCTTATCTGATTGTAAGCGCTTCACTAGCGTTGATGCTCCTCGGCGAGTGGCTTCCTGGAGTAAAAAAAACTGCGTTGATCCAAAATAAAATGCACCAGGCCAAAAATATGTTCTGCACTAGGCCAAAGAACGGCGTTGATCCCAAAATAATGCAACAGGCCAAAGAATACTAATGCACCAGGTCAAAGAAATGTTGCTGCACCGGGCCAAAGAATTGTTGCTGCACCGGGCCAAAGAACTGTGTTGATCCAAAATAGTATACCAGGCCAAACAACCCCTTAATGTGATTAGGGGTTAGAATAATCAATCTGACGATGTTTAGTCCACTATCACCCTATTTTTATAGATAATTTTCGTCAAATGAAATTTCAGCGATTTGTTCACGTGAACGTCCAAATTAAATCCCATAAAATGGAAAAATCTTAAGGCCTACCCAAAAAAATATTGCCAAAGGAATATTAAACAAATGAGGCTAAGATTAATAAAGGTGATTGCATTCAAAATCCCATTAGGTTGACCGCGATTGAGTCAGATAAAATGCAACTCACACTGGCGTTACACTTGACAAAACAGAAAACTTCAAAAATGATTTGAATTTCGATTGTAAGTACAAATTTAAATATATCTGTAGTTAACACAATTTGGCACGTAATACCCTAGTTACAAATATTAGGTATTTGAAGGAGTTAATATTAATAACCATACCAAGAAATTTTACCAAACCCTTTAATGTAACATTTGGAACACATACTACCACATAAGTTAAAAAAGCCGGTAATACTAAAAAATAATTGGCGAACGATTTCTGGCCAGACTAAACCGAAAGTTAAGTATTTATAAGGTAAGTTACCACGCATTTTACAGGGGTAGTGATGACGCGAGAAAATGACTCTGATTTGTCAATCATAGTGTTGCACCCGAAAAGCTTGTGATATACTTATGTGTCTTTTCGCACGTAGTCCATCTAGATATTGTAAAAAGACAGGGCCGCATTATATATAGAAAAGAATTTCTTCAAAAGAAATTAATGTACGTTTTTTGAATACACTACAATTTTATTTGTTGGTTTTTAAAGATGTTTAATCGAAGTAAAAATAACAAATACAAAAAATTCTATTGATTAATCAGATTTTGGTTTTATATACACTTACCCTTACCACATGCGTCTTGCCGAGTTTCCACGAACATATCTAGTATTAGATTCCACAGAAAAGTAAGTAGATCTTTTCACGTAACATATCTTAGTTCCCTTATTGCATTAACAAGGTCACGGAAGGATAACAATTCTTTGAATTAAAGCTTCGTAATAGAACTAATGCATTTAAAGCCATCATCGTAAAAATTATTTTTATGTTTAAAAATATTTTGATTGTTAACCGTTGCGTAGACTATCCCAGAATAATTGCATTTCATATGTAGGTATGGTCTATTCGAATATTGGAAACCATTAACTGTGGTAGTATAAAACCTCGATTATTTAAATGATGAGAACAATATTTTATCAAACGTGCTACAAAGATATTTCTTTTAACGAAACTCTACACTCTACTGATAACCTACACAAATTCAGTATCTTCGAAGATTAATCAAAATTTCTTCAAGAGTGTGCGTATTCTTGCGTGCTATCGAAGATTTCATTAAAGTATTTCGTGGAACAGATTTTTATTATAATTACCTTTTTCATGTGACTACGAAACATTCCGTTAATTAGTTCAAAATAGCGCTGAGCGGAAAGAGACGAAGGATGGTCGTTATGGGGATTATGTTCGTAAATATAATAAAATAAAAAACGCTAGAATTCAAATGTTTTTGGTATACGTAAATGCTACATAGTCACACCAAATCGAAAGAAGGTTGAAGGCTGTCGTCGCAGGGGAGTCCAATTCTTCTAGTGAAGTGAATTCTGGTGGAAATTGTGCATGGAAAGGTACTGGGTTCCATTTCAAATTTTCGACGTTTTCTTCGGCAAAGTATGTTGCAAAACCATTTCGTGAGTTTCAAAAGGTGATCCGTGAAAAGAAAGAACAAATTTATGAAAGATACCGGGCTCAATAATAGCGAAAAATGTATGCCATTCTGGAAAATAATCATTTTTTGTTGTCAAAATATGCATATAAGTACCGTGCAGAGACTTATTTAATATATTCAGTTTGTCAATATTTTGCATAAATATGCCTCCATTTTCCATATTTTTATAAATTAAACAGGATAAAATTATGGATGGATATAATCATTTTCAGGGACAACTACTTAATCTCATTAATCAAGAATTATTTGTTGATACCTTTTTACTTTACAGTGATATTTTTTTGTTTACACCGATGTAATAAACCAACAGATTTAAAGGCTGAAGGAAGAAAATCTCAAGACCAGTTACAATGCTAGCGTTCAATTTCACAAGAAACTATCTAAAACATTTGACCAAGCCTGCGTAGAAAATTGCAATCTATTAGGTACCAGGGCTAGAGAAGGAAATAGAAGTACAAAATTGTTTTAATGTTTCCTTAGAACAGTGTTATTAATTATATTTCTAACTCGGTATTTAAATTTAACAGTATTATACAAAATAATAATAAAAAATTGATACAAAACGTATCTAGTGCCATGTTGTCAGAATATTCCAGATACACAACCTGGATTTGTGCCTGGTTAGAATTTCTAACTCTAGGACACATCGTGCTGCGATATAGATATAAAAATTAATCATTTTATACAAGGGTAAAACCGTGGTGTTAGGATTATAATATGGTGTGCTACAAACGAAATAGATTTTGGTTCGACTTTGCGCATGTCGTCACCTTGGGGCAATCAACGTCAAACGCCATTTAGTAAGGGAGCAAAGGGGGTTGTTTAAATAAATATAACTAACAAAGTTTGTCAGTTATATTTATTTAAAAAATTAAACTGTAAATAACAAATTTCCTAGGCAACTGGTCAAAAAGCATATTGAATTTTCGGATTCAGTAAGTCAAAAAACATTTAAAAAACTTTGCTGCTTGTAAGGACCTCAATCGGCCACGGAATCATCCTTTGTTTCCTGACTACTTGGTACTGTTGACTTTTTAAATATTTTGAAATTCACGCCATTCTTAATGACTTTGTCCCATGCTGACGTCACTAAAGATGCGCAAGAACACACCATATAATCCTAACATCACAGGCAAAACCAAACTGCAGACACGTGGTTCGCTCTAGTTGTACCTCCTCAGTACAGTATAGGTTTGTCTATTCAGTGACTAATGAAGAGACATCTCTGGTATATACTGGTCAAAATTTGTTGTAAAAGTTTACGAAGGTATAAAACGATCGTAACTAGCGTCATTTCTACTCCAAAAATGGCTCTCAAGTAGTCGCTTTGCATGTCATATAAAACTATGGAGGCCCTCCATATATAAAACCTTAGGCAAGGTAAGTAAACAAACGAACGGAGTCTTATACATAATCACGAAGACTAGATACCAGAAGTCTACACGGTATAGGCTTTTCCATAATATTTCTGGTCTCAATAATCAACCCAGATCATAGTTCTATTTTTTTGCCACTGGCGGCGCGAGTAACCAGAAGAACCGATGTTTATGACATTTATGCCATTTAAATGTCGCGAAATTAAATTTAATATATAATATTAATTTATTTATTTAAAATTAGTTGTCATAAAAGCTGTCAATAGCAACAAAACTTCCCGCGTAAGGATTTAAACGAGTATCTTAGGAACACGAGCGCACTCTACCGGCAATAGTTCTGTCTCCTAAATTGAGACCATTTTTTTAACATTACGTTTAAACTACTGGTATCTATACTTCGTGTACATAATGATAAAAAAAATTGATACAAAACGTATCTATTGCCATGCTGTCAGAATATTCCAGATACACAACCTGGATTTGTACCTGGTTAGAATTCCTAACTCTAGGACACATCTTTATCTCAGCATGTAAACAGGTAAAATTATTATTTGGGACAATGTGGAACAGGACGAAATAAGACTACACTGTTTAGTACCACCAAGTGATTAAAAATTATATATTTTTTATTAAGCTGGTATAATAAAACCGGAACTTTTCGCATTAGCACTTTATTTGCATTTAGTGCGAATGCGAAAAATTCCTTCCCAAAAAAGTTAGGTACAATATTTTTTGTAACGAATAATTTAATATTAAAATAAAATTTAAATATAAATTTTATAATGTATTTTTCTATTAACAGTTGGTAACAATAACATGATATACAAATGTCAAATTTAAATTATTTGACATTTTTCTCAATTTTAAAAAATCTTAAATTTATCAAAATGATTGAGAGTGAACAAAAAATCAGAACAAGCAATTAATAGCTGGCTTCCTCAAAAAAGTGAGGACCGTTATGAAAAAACTTTACATTTTTAAAGGAAGCTCCAGATTGTACTTACCTATTATCCGTTCACTTCTTATTCCTATCTCAGTAGACTATGCATTTTATTTCTTGGGTTAGTATAACTAGACCCACTTGGATAGGAATTATTTTTACGATTTTACCAGGGGAAACTCAAAAGAACGTCATTATATGAACGAACCTAGTAAATATTTCTATTTAACTTCCCGACTCACACCTGTATTGTTTTAAAGACCGCCCCTATAACGAATCGGTGCATGCTCTATTTGACCAACTAGTTAAAGTGCCTTACTGAGACATGTAATCGATCACTATTTGTTTGCACGGGTGTTTTGTTTTAAGAATAATTTGAGCGGGATGCGATAGTGTATAACGGTGGCATTTGGCATTACTGGGAAAATTTGTTACAGGGGTGTACGGAATTTGAGCATAAAGATTTACATATTCAAAGTCAACGAATTATTTTAAATATTTAAAAAAAGAAAATTCTCTACAATCAGAAGATAATTACATTACTCGTATTTTTGAATTAACAAAAATTCCACATACCATTATTTATCGTGTCATTAAACAAGGAGATGTTATTGATCATACTATCAAAAGGAAAAAAGCTCAACAAAATTTAGCGACAATAGATTATTTTTCGAAAGATTTTATTCGACAAACAATTTACAATTTTTATAAAGAAAATAAAGTTCCTTCGTTAGAAATGATTTTCCATAAATTACAAAACATGAGGAATATAAGTATAAATCCTGGGAAACATTGAGAAATATTTTATTAAAATGCGGTTTTAAATATAAAAAACTTGATACACGGATGATTATTATGGAATCTTTAAGTATAATTATTCTACGACAAAATTATTTAAGAGAAATAAAAAAATATCGTGAACTCAATAGAAATATTGCATATTTGGATGAAACATGGTTTGACACTCACGATACTGTTAAATACGGCTGGGTAGACGGCTCTAAAAAATGTGTTTTAAATACATCTTGTTCAAGAGGTAAACGAATTATAAATTTACACGCAGGGAATGAAAATGGTTTTGTACCAACGCTTTACTACTATCTGCGAAAAACATAAAATATAGTTCTGCTGATTACCATCAGGACATGAATGCCGAATTGTTTGAAAAATGGCTTACTGAACATCTGGTGCCAAACATACCACCTAACTCAGTTATTGTACTGGATACTGTTAAAATTTCACTCTATCGTGCATACGGTAGACTCTTTTCATTATATCTTATAATCTTTACATTCCAACCCCAAATAATAGCGTCTACAGTATTGTATTAAAGAAGTACCTAGGTGTTCTATATCAAGAAAGAGGAAGTGTGTTAGGTACTCCGAATTTAACGCGCGCAAAGTTGCTGGCAAAAACTTATTAAATAAAAGAGAAAGCTTATTATCTACTCTGTACCGCCTACTAGCTCTCCTACTGTTAATGTTGTAGTTTTCCGTTTAAAATAATATCATTATTAAATCCATGCATTTTTCCATTACCTTCATTAAACACACAATACTTATAATATAAATTCTCTGTAATTTTATTTCCATTTGTACTATCAGCGTTGTTAATAGTATTTATTTGACCTAAAATTTCTAATTGAACATTTATTGCTTTCATCCAGTTACGCCATATCGTTTAGTCAAATAAATTACATGTAAATGACAAAGTAATTCTCTACAGGTCGTTTTCGGGTAATAAAATATCACATTATCAGAATCAGGATAAAACAACGACGTCATTATTTAATCAATGTATTCGTAGTAAAAAGAATCGAACTTAAAAATTGAATTTTTAAGAGTTCCTTTCCTTATAGAAATATTGATGAAAGGTTTAATTTCATTAATTTAAGACTTTATACATTTAATTTGGATAACTATTTATTTAAATAATTGCAAAAAACGCTAAAGATTTGTTTACTAAACAGACATTAAAAAAGCATAAATAATCATTAAAATTAAGTATTTTGGAGCCCTGAAGGTACCTACCTACCTTTAAAAATATTGATTTGTTTAAGAAATATTCTAAAAAAGTTTATTCTCTCTCTCTCTCTCTCTCTCTCTCTCTCTCTCTCTCTCTGTAGCTCTTACAACCCAGGATGGGTCTTGGCTGACTCAACAATTCCCCTCCATAAGACTCTGTCCATCATTAGCTCTTCTGCTTCCGTGATATTCAGAGCTCTAAGATCTGATGCTATGTTGTCTCTCCACCGTAGCCGTGGTCTTCCTAATGGCCTTCTACCGGTCGGGGCCTGCTCCCATACTAATTTGACAGCTCTTCCATTTTCCTGTCTTTTGACATAATAGAAAATGCGGCTTTTATAAGAACTTCGTAGGGTCTTATTTTATTCGTGATTATATATCTATAGTGGTGACCGGAAAAATGCCCACAGGTAAAATGCCCACAAGAAAAATGCCCACAGGAAAAATGCCCACAGGAAAAATGCCCACACGAAAAAAAACCCACACGGAAAAATCACACATCATTAAACACTTGAATTCATTCGACCGTCGAACAATAAGCATAGTCATAATATACGGCCTAACAATTTATTAGTCTTATCGTAAAACAAGGCTGATGGTTGTGTTTAGGTGGATCTATGGTTGCATTGTTCGGTTCCATCTCAAGCATAATTTTCATAAGGCCCGATGCGGAGCGGAGCATCGCCACCCGTCACTGATGGTTGTGTTTAGGTGGATCTGTGATTTCATTGATCGGTTCCATGTCAATGATAGTTAAACACATAGTATATTTTAAAATTATAAGAATTCCTAATAAAGTATACCATAAACAACCATTATTTTTTCAAATCATTTTCACGTCTATATTGTACGGCAGACGCTTAGATACATCTGTCTGACAATAAACCGAATAAATTGATAGGCCCAATATTATAACTAGGCATATTGCTCGATGGTCGAATAAATACAAGTGTTGAATGATATGCCTGACGGATAGTCATATTGATCATATGCCTAGGCATATGATTATATGACGGATTTTACAATCCGCCTACGACATATACAATAATCTACAAGGATCTGTTTAATTGTCTTCATTATACGAGGTGTTTCACAATAAAGTAATGAGTACCAAAAACTATTCCACCTTAATTCTTCTATATAATTTTTTGGGGACAATGTATATACAAGTTGCCATTGGGCAAGCCGGTACCTACCATATTGTTTACGAAATTGTTTAAACAATTGCAAAAAAAATTATTTAGGAAAGGAAATAAAAATTATATAATAATTTGGTATGAATCTAAATAATAAATTCTTAAATCTATATCTGAATTTATAATATTAATTTAAAAACTTTTTTGGTAAAATATTGCTTTTCTAAACTTGTTTAATACACTATTATTTCTTTATTGTGGGCAATTTTTTATGTGGGCATTTTTCCGTGTGGGCATTTTTCTATGTGGGCAATTTTCCGTGTGGGCATTTTTCTGTGTGGGCATTTTTACGCGTGGGCATTTTTCCTGTAGGCATTTTTCCCGTGCGCAGTTTTCTTGTGGGAATTTTTCCTGTGGGTACTTTTCCTGTGGGCATTTTTCCTAGAACCATCTATAGTACCTGGATAACCGAGTTTTGCTTATGAAAAATTTAAATAATAAGACTTTTCTACTCATATAATATTAGTCAAGTTTTGCAACCATGCTACTTTAGCAACACGTTGGGACGAGAGAAAAGCTGATTATTTTAATCAAGGTTTTCTTAAAATGATTATTGATTAAGTGAAGTTTAAAAACTTGATCTGTTTGTGTTTAATGACGGTTTTCTTTAAGATATTCTTGAGACGAGTTGAGGCTTTCTAAAAATAGATTGTATTTCAAATATCATTTAGGCACATTAAATAAACACTAGAGGTTTTATCAATAATATAAGTAAACAATTGAATTTGTTAGTTTAACCTTAAACGCAATCTATTGAAGTAGCATCAGTGCAATAATAGGAGGATCATTACTCACCAATATATAGTCAAGAAGAGTTATATATTTCAGGTTATTGTAGCCGTTTTTCATTGCCTAGAAACATGAATAAAATAAAACCTAGCTAGATCAATTTCACAAACCGCCTTCGATGGATTCATAGTACTTGATTAAGTAAGAACTACTTATTTATCTATGAGATATCAACTGCGCCACCTTACGGTAGTGTCTTCTTCTTCTTTTTTCTACTTTATTAATAGGCTCATGCCTGTTTTACTTCGGTTTTTAGCCTCAATTGATGTTGTCTTACCATCTTTTCCTCAGTCGTCCCATTGATCTTCTTCCATTTGGCGATTTGTCTCTTGCTATTCCTACTGTTCTATTTTCTGTCATTCTTTCTATGTGTTGATTCCACTCTATGTTTCTTCTTTTGGACAACAGGTTTATTTTTTCTATACCATATCTCACTCGTATTTCCTCACTTCTGACTTCGTCTCTTAGAGTTTGCTTTGCTGTTTTTCGTAGTATTTTCATTTCTGCTATTCCAGTAATCTTTGTGTTTTCGCCGTATCTGCTCTTGTTTTCGCTTTGTACGCCACTATCGGTCTTATTGTTGATTTATATATTCTAGTTTTCGTTACCGTTCTTCGATTATCTTAGACAGAGTAATCTATGGTGGAGATGTTAACATCAACTTTCTATATGGTTTTTAGTGGAAACACTAAAAAGCTTTTGTCCTCCTGTTTAAGAGTCTATGACTTAAACCAAATCGTAAATTCGCCTACAAGAATAACTAATCTGTAAACGTTGATAATTGACCGGATCTGTGTTGCTAAAAGAATTTCTAAAATTAAATATAAAACACCAAAAATTTAAGGTATCTCAAATCATTTTTTAGTTTCCTGTGAAATTAGTGAAAATAACGAATCAAAGCTTGAAAATGTTACTCTTAGAAGTCTAAATCCGCTTTCAAATCTTTTGAAAATATCTTTAGTTATTGATATCATTCACTGTCGAAATATTAACAACTGTCAATATTTTAAACCAAATAATTTCTCGATTTTGGACACCCTTGCACCCATTAAAACAATGGTATTCAAAGAACAAAAACCACCATGGATAGCTGATAGCTGATAATATTCAAACTATGATTAAGCTTAAAAAATCCCTATAATAAATTTAGACTCACCAGAAGTGAGGCACACTGTACATAGTATAAACAATTACATAACTAAACGAAAAAAGAAGCTGCCTTGAGTATTGCTCTCGATCACCCAGTAAGAAACTACTCTGGAAAATTGGCTGGACATTAGAATTAGAATCGATCAGTGCCTCAAAAACGACCCCAAAAAAATTTATATTTTTTTTACAATTTTCAGGTCACAGTGTCACTGTCGATAAGGATCTTTTAACATTCTTTAGTCAAAATTAAATTGAAAATTTTAAAACAGTCACAGAAGAACAGATCAAGCAGCAAATTTTTAGTATAAAATCTTCAGCTAACGGCCCTGATTTAATTAATATCAATATGTTGATTCTCTATTGTCCTGCTATCCTCCCCTACGTGATAAACATAATCACTTCTTGCCTCTTGGAAAGACATTTAGGACAACATGGAAAATTGCTAAAATATTTCCTTTGACTAAAAAAATAATATAGAAGAGTTAAATGACCTAAGGCCAATTAGCATTTAACCATGTTTATTAAAATTAAAAAAAAAATTATGGACAAAAATAAGGGAACATTTAGAACATTGCAACATATTATTCCAGCATCAATCAGGTTTTAGATCTGGCCATAGTTGCACCACAGGACTGGCCCACGTTACTCATGACATCTTACATTAAATTTATAATGGAAAGACAACTGTGTTAAATCTATTAGATTATTTAAAAGCCTTTTGATACCAGAAGTCATAATTTTTTTCCCAACTTAAAAGTTGTAATGCAAGATTTTCTTAAAAATAGATATCAATATGTCAAAACCACAGCCTATTTGCCTATTTGTCTATTAAAAATGCCATTCCACAGGGTTCACTCTGGCTTCTCTTATTTTTACAATATACACATGCATATTAACCACTTGCTTGCGGAACTGCCAAGCACACCAATACGATGATGATAATCAACTGCACTTTTCTTTCAATCCCAAAGACTGGTTTAATACAAAGCGCCTTATAGAAGAAGACTTAAAGTATGTTGCTACATATTTTAAATAACATAAAGATTAACCCAACAATACTATCGTTCTTCTTTTTGGCAAAGACAAAAACAAAGTAAAGTCCTCTTTAAATTTGAGCCTTGTTGGCAATCTTCGAACAACAACCGACTGTGCCAGAAATCTTGGTCTATTGGGGGAGACATCTTTGATTCCATGAGCATGTTAAAAATGGTATAAAGAAAGCCTAATTTATCCTCATAGACATATTTTAAGAATTCAAATGACCAGTTACGTATTTCAAAACGTGCTGGTACCAATGGCCACAGAAGCCAAATACCTGGGTGTGGTGTTTGACGAGAGGCTATCATGGAAGCAACACAATCAAAAGGTCCCACACAAAGCTACAATAGCCCTTGGTGGGTGTAGACAATTGTGTGGCCAGAATTGGGTCTTGAACCCCAAAAGGAACCTATGGTTGTATACACAAGTCATTAGACCAATGTTAACCTATGGTTCGGTGGTGTGGGGGAGTAGCACGCAGGCAGCTGGAAAGCATTCAAAGGCAGGTATGTCTAAATGTTACAGGTGCCATGGGGACCGCCTTAACGGACGCACTACAGGTTCTACTTAACCTAACTCCATTGCACATTTACATACAGGGCAAAGCTATGGCAACTATTCACAGGCTGCTACAAGGCCAGGCCCCCATTACTTTTTTAAAGAGGGAAAAAGCAAGCAGATTTATACGATAGGGTTAAGGCGGATCAAATAATCAGCATGCCTCAGGACAGGATAATCCCCAGGTATAACTTTGTGAGAAACTTTCGAGTAGAAATACTGGAGAGGGACTCATGGGACAATGGCTCCCCAATCAAAGGGGAGTCAATCTGGTATACCGATGGCTCAAAGACTGAGAAAGGCACAAGGTCAGGTATATACAGTAGAGGACACAGGATAAATGTCCAACTAAGTCTAGGTGCGTATGCCACAGTGTTTTAGGCTGAAATAATGGCCATACAACACTGTGCAACGGAGATCGTAAGTCAGTTTTTTATAAGTTGGGTGATGGAGGTTGGTTTAGTATGAAGAAAAGAAGGGATCTTCATTCTTTATTACTTTATAAAAAAAAAAACATTAAAACCGTCAAATCACAATACCTGTTTAACAAAACAACTTAAATTTGAGGTGTTTAGAAGGTTAATGTCTCCACCGCAGAAGTTTTTAATCCGAGCTTTAGGTACATGTAACGTTTATAGCCTGTTCAATGAACTTCCCTACTTATTTAAAAATCTAAACATTTACTCCTTTAAGAAAAAGGTACAACAACTCATCTTAAACTAAATTAAAGTAAACGCAACCCATCTAGCTCTTACAAATACACAATTTTTATTTTCTTATTTATTTATTTATTTATTTATTTATTTATTTATTTATTTATTTATTTATTTATTTATTTATTTATTTATTTATTTATTTATTTATTTATTTATTTATTTATTTAATTGTTTATTTATATATTTATTAAGTTGTTAATATGTTTGGAGTTAAGTAAAAGTTTTTTTACAAAAATTAATAAATTATGAATATAGAATTATACGTTATTAATTTTTTTTATATTTTATGAAAATCGAATCTAAAATCGTATGCGAAGTTAACCAGGCAATGATATATGTATTAGATAGATTATTATTTATTACTATCGAGTTGTAATAGATAAGAAAACATCTAGAATTCATTGAAAGGGGGTGTTTGTTAATATAAACCATTTCTAAAAAAAGTCTTTTGGCTAAGTTGGATTCATAACACAGAATTTTTACATTCCCATAATCTGCAATCAGACTTGTGAGACGTGAGTCGATCTTTTAAAAGTCTAGAGGTTTGCCCAATATAGACTGGATTACAACAGCTAGTTTTATATAACTGACATGATAACCTAATAATATGGTTTAATTAAACAAAAAATAAACTTTGTAATTGTAAATTTTAATTTACATTAATTTAATTTGAAATATTAAATATTAATTTACTCTTAATTTAATATTAAATAATAAATTAAACAATGTAAAACTAAAAATAATAATAACAGTTTTCATTAGAAAATATTCGTTAAAAACAATTTGTAAACACAATATTTAAGGAAACATATAATAAACCACAATAATCTACACATAAACGTATTTAAAAGTTACTTAAAAACTGCCAGCAGCTGTCCTCAAATATTTTTTATGAACTAATATTTACTTGATTTTTCTTCATTTTAAACTAAAAAAAAATACAATATAAATTACCGATCAGGTTATATAAAATCTATACTTACAGATACATTTCTAGCAGAGATGGAATTGGTTATTTTGGTCGTGACTTTACGTAGTCCTGAGCCAATTCCAGTTTCTTTTTCCAATGCATTGTTATAATTTGATTTAAGCTTTTTGTTTGTCATTCCTTCACTAATGCTATTTCTCCTTACGGGAATACAATTGCTAACAAGTTTTGGTGTAGTGATACTAAAAGTTACATAATTATAACTATATAATTAATACTATTTAAACAATCTTCTATATTCTTATCTTCAATATTCGCCATGTTAAGAGACTAGCGCCATGCTGGCTTGACACTCATTTCCTTGCTCAATCAAAAACTATCGCATCGAATGTCGTCTATGGAGTACCTGGTGCCTGGGATACGTAGGTACTTTTCACCACTCCGAAAATCACTTTAAATGTCATATTCCTTTTTAAAAAGGCCAAAAAACTCCAAGGAATTAGTTTTGACTAATTATTTACTGAATTTAGTGAAAACGCGTCGAGATAAGATAAATAGTAAGTATCCTGGGCACCAGGTACTCCGGAGATAACTTTCAATTTCATACTCGTCCAGGTACTCGTCCAAAAAGCTTCCAGTACTGAGTTATGACTAATTATATAACGATATTACTAAAAAGTCCAGAAAGCTAGGTATCCTAGGTACTAGGTAATCCGTAGACAATATTCGATGTCATATTCGTTTTCAAAGACCCCAAAAAATCTCCAAATGATGACTTTTGACTAATTGTTTAAAAAATTTAGCGAAAACTCCAGGAGGTAGCCTACGCACCAGGTAATCTCATATTTGTTTTCAGCGTGCCCAAAAAACTCTGTGCATTGAGATTTGAATAACTGAACACCCCAAGAGACGATGTAAACAGTCGGTATCCTGGGTACCAGGTGCTTCGAAGATCACTTTCAATGTCATACTCGTTATCCACGACCCCAAAACCCCCCGAGTAACAAAATTGAACTCTTTGCCACTAATATGTAACAAATTCTGTTTGTCATGCACTTTAAGAATGCATTTTTCAAATGCGAAAATGCAGTTCACAAAGTTTTCTGATGCTCTCACAAATTGAATGCAAAAAGAATCTTTAAAATCCGTCTTGCCCTTCAAATTTTGGTGGTTCAGTGCTTCATTGCCCCAACTTGAAGTAGTTGAGTGTTAATCCGTGACATGGCGCTATTCGCTTAACATGGCGAATTGAGATTTGTTGATAAACCACATAGTAAAATATGATGTTTTTTCTGCTATTATAGGTCCGATTACTATAACTACAGAGTTTATATTAAACAATATTAACAAAGTATTTTTAAAAAATTGTATAATTTCATACCTTGGTTTCTTTAATAATTGAGTAGATGCGTCACTGTTACGTCTTCGTTTATCACAGCATGTTTTATTTGTTGTTTCTACAAGAGTCCCACTAAAATATAAAAAATTAAAATGTGATCAATGAACACAATTTTAAATAAACTAATTATTTTAAGGTATTTCTCATGGGATTTTGGAAAGTTAGAAATTCCAGAAAATGGCAATAGGAAAAATTCGAAAAAATTTTACATCCGACAAGACTGTATCCAGCAATCTTTAAGGCGTGTTTACATGATGCCAGTGACTGGTGCCAGTCTCACTGGCATGCCAGCGCTGGCATGGTACTGGCATCATGTAAACACTTTCTTGTGCCAGTCCAGCGCTGTCTCGAATAGAAAGTCGGTCTATTTTTCATGCCAGTGACCCTCGTCCGCGTCCCCTCCAACCCTGCGCCAGTGGTGATAGACCCGTGTAAACACAGCGTTCCAGTGACTGGCGTACATGTGAAGGGTAAACTTTACCAAGTAGGAACTAGGGTGTCAGTGAGACTGTCGCTAGCTACTGGATACGTGTAAACGTACCAGACCAGTGCTGTCCTAATCAAGCACTGGCATGCCAGTAAGACAGGCGCCAGTTACTGGCATCATGTAAACACGCTATTAAATATAGCTGGTAACACTTGTAACGACTTCAGCCATATACGATCAAAAAGTGGACTAACTATTAATGCATCTTAACTGAATTGTTCAGAGGCATTACCGGTTATAGGTAACGATTGCATGTTCGAGTCATGCTGGATATGACATTTCTTAAATATGTTATTTTCTTGTTTGTATAATTTCTTAATGTCAAGAAGTTCGGTGATTCAGTGCTTGGTTGTCTCGACTTTAAGTAGTTAAGTGTCAAGCCGCGACATGGCGCTATTCGTTTAACAGGGCGAATTGATAATTGATGATAAACCACATAGGAAAGTTTGATGATATTCCTGCTGTTTTAAGTACAAATAAATATATTATAACTGCACAGTTTAAACAATATGTATTAACAAAAGATGATCAAAAAATTGTATAATTTCTTACTCATATTAAAATTACCTTGATTTCTTTAATAATTGAATAGATGCGTCACTGTTACGTCTGGGTTTATCACAGTATGTTTTATTTGTTGTTTCAACACGAGTCCCACTAAAATATAAAAAATCAAAATATGATCAAGGAACACAATTTTGAGTAAATTAATTATTTTGAAGTATCTTTCATGGGATTTTGGAAAGTTAGAAATTATACAAACCAGAAAATGACAATAGGGAAAATTCAAAAAAATGTCACATCAGACAGGGCTTGAACCAACAATCTTTACATATAGCCAGTAACGCCTTCAGCCAGAGACGATCAAATAGCAGACTAACTACTAATGCATCTGTAACTGAAGTGATTAAGGGCGTTACCTTTAGGTAACGATTGTATGTTCGAGTCCTGCTGGATATGGAATTTTTTAATTTCTCAATAATGTCATTTTCTTGTTTGTATAATTTCTTAATGTCAAAAATACAATTACATTTAATTAATACTTATTAATTAATATTTGATGTCTAATTTTGATAAATTTAATTATCTGTTTAAAAATTTTTAATAATTACCGAATTGGTTTTAATATCCTTGAAGCACTAGGAATAATAGGTGACTGATTTGGCGTAGATGTTGAAAAACTTATTTTATTCTTCTATAACAAAGATAGATCAGATTTATATTGGTATTAACTTTAAGCGTAATAGTAACAGAAATTTTAAACAAATTAGAATTACAAAGTAGAACAATAACAAATTAAATATAAAATCGATTTGTTTAAATAAAAATGTGATTAAACCTTTTTGACCAGAGGTTCCCAAACTTTTTTCTCGTAGGTAACTTTTAAATTGTTACTCGCTTCAGTGAACCCCCTCTTGCTACATTTCAAACATATTCTGAAAACTTGTCAAAAAATGTGAAGATGTCATCAACATTCTGCCTGTGACAAGTTTTGAAACTGAGAGAATTCGCGGAGACCAAAATTTTGCTTAATAAATTTCAATTTTTCAGAAAAAGCTAAAATTACATTCTTTGCTTATATCTACAATCCTCGTTCAGTTTCAGTTGTCTCTGACACAAAATTTGTAGTTTTTGGAACGAAGTTCCCTTTCGCGCGTTACGAACAGACGCTAGGAGCTAGCCAAAAAAAATTCATACCAAAAATTGTCACGACACTATGACACGACACGCATGTTTCTCTCTCTCTCTCACAGACCAAAAAATAAATAACTCTCTCTCCCTCTTTCTCATAGATAGATATATTACAATTAAAAAGACACTATTTTAAATTAAAAGAAAATGTACATTAAAAAGAAAATACTGTAGAAAAAATAATAATTAACTATAATAGTATTACATTTTATGTCATCCTGTTTTTATAAATTAATAAATTCATAAACATTTTAAAAATAGTTCGTAACTTGACTATTTAGGTACCTACGTCAAATTACCCTAACTGTCAGTTACTGTCAAATATTTTAATTTTAAAATTTTGTATTGAATTGTTAATTCCTGTTTTAAATTATAAAAATTAATTCTAAAAAGATGTGTTATCTAAAGCTCTGGTATTGTATAAATGGACACTTTTGTTAAAAGAAACGAACTCTTAGGTAAGTAGAGATTTTATACAGACAATAGTAAATGCTTATATGTATGTATAAACACTCTGTTGTGTTTACAAATTACTAATTCCTTCACTAATTAATTGAAAGGAACTTCGTTCCATCCGGGCGTCCCTTGAAACCTCAAACTTTTTTTTTTACTTTTGTCGTTCAATGGGCAAAAAAACACTGGAATATACGAGATATAAAACATATCGTAAGGTATAAAACAAAATGTGCTATTTGTAGCAATTTAGGAAAATGTATCAATGGTTTTTGGGCTGTTAGGCCGGCATCGATTGTCCTGCTGACTTGACGTTTTGCCAACACGAGCGGTTGGCATCTTCAAAAGTTGCTTCCTGGTTGACAGTCTGCGAACTACTGAGCTCTGCGTGGACGGAGCCCGTATTTATACGTCGGGAAGGAAGTGGGCGGGGCCTCAGTTGCTTTCGATTCCAATCGGTTCTGGTCGGTGTTGTTCGTTAAGGGTAGAGTTTTCACACCCTTAATTATGGGGACCCATGTTTTGTTGATCTTGACTGCTTCCTCTTTTTTATTAAAGTTGTTCGGGTGCTTCTCTATCTCTATGGCTTGTCTATAGAGTCTGGTATGGTATGCTGATGTAGTAGCGAGGACTTGGGTCTCCTCAAACTTAATCCGATGGTCCATAGTGAGGGTATGTTCCGCTACGGCGGATTTGTCCGTCTGCCCCAGACGACAGTTGGCCTTGTGCTCTTTAATCCTGGTGTTGATCGAGCATTTGGTAGTTCCTATGTACACGCTTCCACATGTGCACGGAATGCGGTAAATTCCCGAAGCCGACAGTGATCTCTTCTGTCTTTTGCCGATTGAAGACATTTTTTGATTTTTCTCGTTGGTTTGAAAATAGTTTTCACATTTTTCTTTCTTAGCAATCGACCAATTCTGTCTGTCACTCCAGGAATAAAAGGCAGAAATGCTTTTGCCACTGGTTGGATTTGCTCATTTTCTTTGGGTCTACGATTTGTTGGTCCAATCGATCTTTTGATTTCCCGTTCTGAATAACCATTGGCCCTTAAAGCATCATGAATATGGGTTAGCTCTGCGTTTAGTGCCTCGGGTTCGCAAATCCTTCTTGCCCTTTCTGCTAAGATTTTGATGACTCCATATTTCTGACATGGGTGGTGGTTGGAATCCCTATGTAAATAACGATCCGTATGTGTTGGTTTTCTGTACACTGTGTTGCTCAATGATCTTCCTTTTCGTAGTAATAACACATCAAGGAACGCTAGCTTTTTGTTGTCTTCGATTTCCATCGTAAACTGTATTTTTTTAACTTCCCGCTTAAAAAATTAATTTTTTTTTTAAATTGGAAAGTTATTGGTTTCACCCCGTTTTTCGAAAATCGAGTTTTCATCGGATCTCAACGTTTTGAGGTCTAAGGAACCTTCCCTGACTATTTTTATGAGGGTGTCTGTATGTCTGTATGTACGTGTGGATGTGTGTGTGGATGTAGGTATGTAAACCTCTTATAACTTTTGAACGGCTTGACCGATCGGAATGAAATAAAAAGCATTCCAAAGAGTTCCATCTAACTTAGATTCCCTGTAAGTTTAAACCGATTCGAGCCTGTAGATTTCAAGAAATTTCAAAATAACCGAAAAAAACAATTGGTAAAAATAATGTTTTTTGGGCATATCTTCTTGGCTATTTCATCGATAAATTTCATAACCTAATCAGCTCTTAAGCTTAAAAAGCGACGTCGAATGCCGTTTTGCAAATTAAAATCAGTTGATTCGTTCGTGAGATATCGTTGTCGAAAAGTTTCAAAAAAAGTGTTTTTTTTTCAATAACTTAGAGATTTTTTGACTAACCGATTTTGCACTCCCGGTAACGTTTTTAGGTCTCAAAAAACTGCGTCGAATGCCATCTTGATCATCAAAATCGTAACGCGTTAAAAAGTTATGGCTTTTTAAACATTTCAAAAAAAGTCAAAAACGTCAAAATACGTCACGTTACTATAGCTTTGCGGTTAAAACTAGCGGGAAGTTGCAAGGATGGCCTTTAAGGTCAACCTCTTTTCGAATTTTTTTTTTAAACATTAGACAATGGCCGCGAAAGCCTTTCACAATTTAGGAAAAATTTGAATTCAATAGGGTGTATTGTGGTGCCAACAACGCACGCTTGTTTTTAGCGAACCTTAGTTTGTTAGGAGGCCGTACTTCGCAGTTGCTGCCGAAAATGGGCAGAGGAAAGGTGATAGATGAAAAAATTCGATCAATTACCATTAACTTGCTAAAATTGGAAATAAACAGTGAAATTGGAATATTGTTTGGGTAATCTAGATACAATGTTCGAAATATTATAAGATTGTAAGTAATCAAATTGTTCACAAAAACCCTGTTATGTGAAAAAATTCAAATTAACACAACCTGATAGACGAGCATTGGTCAGAATTAACAAGTCCAATAAGCGTGCTAACTACGGAGAGTTTAGTGTACTCTGAAGTGAATCTGTTGAAAGACGTGTTTGCAGGTGTACGTGTTATTCAGAAGTAAAAAAACTAGGTAATGTTACTTATAAGTTGAGTTTCACGAGGACAATCCTAAACAACAAAAGATAATTATGTATTTCTTTTTAGCAGGTCTGGGCTTCAATGTTGGCAAGAGGAGTTGCAAATTACATTTTATTAATGGCATTGTTTACTCAGATAAATATATACACAACCTAGAGAAATCTTTGTTGCCTGATCTGGATCTGGATGTGGAAATTTGGGGAGGGGCGAGCTAGTGCTTAGCCAGCACTGAGGCTACATATGACTCATTGTGCATCCTCCCGTATTGTAGGGATATCCTCACCTCAGGCTGTCACCAGGCCTAGTGATTTAAAATAGGTGATGAGGCTCCCGAGGAGGATCTCCCTGACATCGGCTGGTGTAAGCCAATACTCGCCCAACACGGATCTTCTGATTTCAGAAAAATCTTTGTTGCCTACTTTGGAGCAGAGCAGGATCTCTAGAAACGACTTTATCTTCCAATAAGACAATGCTGCCTGCCATTCCTACAAAAAACATACAAAAGGCATTTAGACCGTGAAATATCACTCCTGGAAACGGTTTCTAGTAGTCCGGACATTTTGCTCATCAAGACCTCATGGTACATCATAACAAAGAGGCTGCGAGCCAATCCTGTCAGAACTGTGAAGAACTAGAAAAAAAACTGACGAACATTTGGGATAATTGCACTCCAGTTGAGTGTCACTACTTAATCAATACTTTGCCTCGACGATATAAAGCTGTAATTAATAATAAAAGTTATGTTACTTACTGGTAAAATGACTTACGAATTCTTGTTTATTAGAGATAAAAATCACATTTTTTTTTTTGTTTCCACTTTTTTCACTCTAGTCAGCTCTAAGTGTTATAATTAGTTTATGTTTTTTGTATAATAGAATTTTAAGATGCTGTTTGTAAAATAAAAATTAAGAATTCCACCTCTATTTGTTTAAATGATCGTCAATATATGCCAACAATTGCAAATTTACCAACTGAAGCTGGACTAGAATGGTAATATCCAACTTTTGACTAGTAACGTTCGCTAACCTTAAAAGTTATTAATCAATATTTTTGGTTTAATCCAAGTCAACATTTATGTTTTTTAGCATCAAAACTAAATACATTTTTATGAACCCTCACTTACAACTTGTGAAACCCTTTTTTTTCACGCTAACGTAGACATCTATTGAGTCTCCCATGTACTTCTGTAGGTACGCTTGGACCACATTGGAGAAAAACATGATATACCTACTCTACTAGAAACAAAAAAAACATATCACAACTAAAATGGAATATCGGAAATTTTAATCAGAACCTATGTAGTAAAAAACAGAAAATAATGTATTAACAAGTTATAGATTTCGAAGCAATATCAGAAAGAATATGTAGGCTAAGAATAAGAGGGAAATTTAGAAAGCTAAATTTGATAAACATACATGCTCCATCTGAGGATAAAGACGCAGATATAAAGACAAAATTTTATGAAGAAGTAGACAGAATACTGAGTGATCAAGCAAAATTTGATATAAAGTGCATATTAGGTGACATGAACGCCAAAGTGGGTCAGGAGGAAGAATATAAAAATGTAACAGGGGGTAAAAGTAAACACAAAGAAACTAACGATAATGGGAAAAGATTAATAGAACTTGCGCTAGAGAAAAATCTGAAGATAGTAAGCACAGCATTTAACCATAAGAACATTCATAAAGAGACCTGGGTAGCCCCAAATGGATCAGTAAGGAACCAGATAGATCATGTACTAATTGAGAAGAAGCACGCAAGGTCCGTTACGGACGTAAGAAGCTATAGAGGAGCTGACGCGGACAGTGACCATTTCTTGGTGATAGGAAGACTAAAACAAGTAAGACCAGATATAAATAAAAATAAGGATAAGAGAAGAAGGAAGAAATACGATGTAAAAAAACTGAACGATGTGAGAACAGCGACACAATTCAGACAAGAAATCAAGAAAGAGCTGAATAAACAACCGCAAAAGAAAGAGATAGATGAAGAATGGGTTCAGATAGAAAAAATAATGAAAGATGTCACGGAAAGAACACTAGGAGTAGACAAGAAAAAACCAGTAAATAAATGGTTTGATGAAGAATGCGAACAGGTTTTAGAAAATAGAAGAAAAATGAGAATAAAAGTGCTGGAAAAAAACACGGTAGAAAATAAAACTAACTACGAACATGCAAGGAAGGTAGCAAAAAGAGTCTGCAGAGAAAAAAAGAGGAAACAGCTAGAACAGGAACTTTATAATATAGAAGAATCTTATAAGAACAAGGAGATCAGGAACTTCTACCAAGGAATAAAAAGTTCACAAGGAAAAGAACAGAAAGGCCCCCGATATGTAAAAAGTGAAGATGGACTCCTGGTGGGGGATATAAATGAGAAATTAAACACTTTCGCACAGTATTTTAATAATATATTGAATGAAGAAGAAGAAGTAGTGAGAGAACAAGAATACATTAGCAGTGAAGAAGAAGGGATAGATGAGGACATAGAATTAAACGTTCAAACTAAAGAAGAAATAAAAGATTGTATACTTGAGCTAAAAAATAATAAGAGTGCGGGAGAGAATGACATGACAGCTGAAATCCTAAAGCAGGGAGGAGAAGAGCTTCAAACAAGATTATGGAAATTGATAGTGAAAATTTGGGAAGAAGAAAAAATGCCGAAAAATTGGAATAATGCACTTATAATCCCTATACATAAAAAAGGACCCAAAGAAGAAGTTAATAACTACAGAGGAATAGCACTTTTGGATGTTACATACAAAGTTTTAGCAAAGTTAATAAAGAAACGACTAGACGAATTTCATAATATACAGGTAGGTGAATACCAAGCAGGATTCAGGGCAGGAAGATCAACAGTCGACCAAAATTTCATAACGAAATTGATACAACAAAATACGTACGAACAAAATCTAAGTCTACACCTAGTATTTATTGATTTCCGCCAAGCATATGCCTTGATCAACAGGAAAAAACTAATGGAAGCTCTGAAAAAATTAATCATCCCGAAAAAACTAAGAAAACTAGTAGAAATGACATTGAAACAAACAGCAAATAAGGTAACAATAGAGGAAGAAGTTTCAGAAGAATTCGAAGGAAAAAAGGGTCTACGTCAAGGTGACCCAATGTCTACAGTTCTCTTCAACTTGGTCCTAGAAGTGATTTTGGGAGAAAGTGGAATAAGAACAAATGGGTTAATATATGGTAACAGGCACCAATGTCTCGCATATGCGGACGATATAGTGATAATGGCAAGAAACAAAAAGGAAATAAAGAATGTTTTCAAACTATTAGAAAGTAAAGCAAGTGAGTACGGGTTAACAATAAATGAGACGAAAACAAAGTATATGGTAATGAAAGACAATAACAAGGAAGAAACACCCACCCTGGCAATCAATTGTTCAAGAAACAGACAATACATTATAGAAAAGGTGGAGGAAATGGAGTATCTAGGGGTAACGGTAACATGCAAGGGAGAGGAAGAGAAGGAAATAGACAAAAGGTTGTCAAAAGGAAGCAAAGCGGCTGGAATGTTAAACAAGATACTAAGGTCAAAAACGATGTCACGAAGACTAAAGATAAGAGCTTACCAATCTATAATAAGACCAACAGTGACCTATGCTTGTGAGACGTGGACAATGAATAAAAAATTAATAACCAAACTAGAGATATGGGAAAGGAAGATATTAAGGAAAATATATGGAGGAATCAAAACAGAGGAGGGAGAATATAGAAGAAGAACAAATAAAAATTTGGAAGAACTATACAACCAACCTAATATTGTTCAGGTAGCAAAAGCACAAAGAGCTAGATGGCTGGGACACATAGCTAGGATGCAGGATAACAGATGGGTTAAAAGAATATTAATGGAAGGAGAAGGAGGGAAAAGGAAAAGAGGAAGACCCAGAAAGAAATGGCTAGCAGAAGTTAAAGAAGATTTAAGAAGTGTGGGAGTTCGGGACTGGCAAATGGAAGCGAGAGATAGAGCAAAATGGAAAAGTAGAGTGAAAGATCTCGAAGCCAAAGGCCACTAGGCCTGTAGAGCTGATTTATATATATATATATATATATATATATATATATATATATATATATATATATATATATATATATATATATTGTTATGATCTCTATACTCATATAATTGTATTCTTGTGACTCTTCAAGGTTGGGTTCTTCGATAATATTAAACTAAAAAGTCCATCTCAATTTTAACATCATTTAATATATAAATATATTAATTCTTTACAACACTTTAAAAAACAATATAACATTCATCATTTATCCTGTCATAAACTTAACACTAATTAATTTTAAATGAACTTTTGCCCTCTTTTCCTAAAATCCCCGAATAACTATTTCTAATACACCTCTATTACCAGCTGATAAAAAATTATACCAGAAATACTTATCTTTATAAACTATGCTTATTTTATTTTGAAAATCCAATCTATGCAAATATCCAATTAATCTTCTCTATATATATCCATTTTATTCCATATTTACCTCTACCATATAGTTATTATAACATTCTATTCATACATTAATCTTCTTTTATAATTTTTATATTTATATTCATTAACATTCAGTATTTATCTTCATTTTCAATTTCTATTATTATTATATTTACTTTATAATGGTTTTTAAATTTTTAAAATTCTATATAATTCCCTAAACTTTTTCTCTGACTTTACTCTCCAAAAATTCTATGACATTCCATCAATAATTTTTTTTTTTTTTTTTATTTATGATTCCTTGATAATTTGCATAAATTGATTATTCAATTCTAATATCTAGTTAGTCTTAATTACACTTATATTACATATAAAGACCAACTATTGAATACCATAACAATTTCCCAAATTTAAAATTTTATAAATTTTAGAAAAAAAAATTTTAATAATTTAAAATTTAAAGTATATAACAATTAACATATTAACACAAATTCTGAATACTCTAAGTTTCTTCAAAATACCTATATAGGCTTTCAATATTAAATACTCCTCTAACATTTCTTGTTATCGGATCTTCAACAATATAACTATTAACACCTTCCTCATTTACTATTCTATATGGTCCTTCAAATATAGCTTTTAATTTCCCTGATTCATTTTTCTTTAAATTTCCACTTATATATGCTTTTATTATTACCAAATCTCCTTTCTTAAACCTTACAGGATATTTCACTTTTTTCTTAATTTTTTTATAATATTTTTCCCACGCATCCATTAACCTTTTTCTTACTTTTTCTATAATTTCATCATATTTTTTTCTTTCTTCTTCTTCTTCCCAATTTCGTTTTGGTTTTTGACCTAACATTAAATATGTTGGTGTTTCTTCTGTTATTACATTTGGAATATCATTGATATACATTTCTACTTTATTAATATAATTTTCCCTACTCACCCCTTGTTTTGATTCACCCCAGAAATATTTAAGAAATTCCCTTTCAAAATCATTAAAGGTTAATATTTCATTTTCCTGTGTTGCATACCATAATGCAGCATTATCTTTCAAAGAACTTCTTATAATTTCTTTCCAATCTCTTTTGTTCCTAGTCTTAGTTTTAATCATATTCATATACGTGCATGGATGTAATATACTGATATTCCCTGTAAATTTTACTGCTCCTTCTCCTCCATGTATTATCATATAGGAACCATCCTCAGTTCTTTCATTTTGCATTTCTTGTAATTTTTTTGTTTCATCTTCAAATTTCTTTGCTACTTCCATTACATTCCTTTCCATAGTTTGTAGTATTCTTTCATTTTCTTTCTTATTTTCATTTTTCTGCTCCTTCACATTTTTTTCTATATTATTAATCTTCTCCTGGTGTATATTACCCATTTCCTCCATCGCCTTAATTCCATCTTTCAATTGATCGACTTCTTTTTGTATTTTGATATTTTCTTCTTTAATAATATTTTTCATTTCATCTTTAAATGTTTCCATATTCTTGTTCATATCTTTTATTTCTTTTTTTATATCTTCTCTTATTTCTTTTTTCATAGAATCCATTTTTCTATTATTTTCATCAAATTTATTTTCCAAAAATTTAAACATTTTCTCCATCTCTGTTTCTTGATGTGGTTTTGAACTAGTCGCATCTCCTATCACATCAGCTTGTACCACTTGAAACATTGTTTTTTCTTCTCCTTCCGACGATCCATCATTACTTTCTGTTTCATGCATATTTTCATTAGATTCCTGTATTCCATCTTCTCTCCTTCTATTTCTTCTATTTTGTCTTGTATTCATTTTATTCAAATCTTTTAATTATTTTATATATTTATTTAATTTATAATGTTAACTTATTATATTACTTTATTATATTTATTCGATTTGTATTTAGTTTTAAAATTTTCAAAATTTTATGGTCTTTATATATAAATATAAATATACTTAAAACTCTCACCTAATCCTCTTATTTCTATTATAATGTATTTATGTTTTATTTCAATTCTTCACTGTTCTAATTTTCTAATCACTTCAATTGTCTATATCACCCTCTCAATTTCAATATACTGTTCTATTTTAAACTGGATTCTTGTTTTATTCACGCCACACGTTGGCTCGCCATAATTGTTATGATCTCTATACTCATATAATTGTATTCTTGTGACTCTTCAAGGTTGGGTTCTTCGATAATATTAAACTAAAAAGTCCATCTCAATTTTAACATCATTTAATATATAAATATATTAATTCTTTACAACACTTTAAAAAACAATATAACATTCATCATTTATCCTGTCATAAACTTAACACTAATTAATTTTAAATGAACTTTTGCCCTCTTTTCCTAAAATCCCCGAATAACTATTTCTAATACACCTCTATTACCAGCTGATAAAAAATTATACCAGAAATACTTATCTTTATAAACTATGCTTATTTTATTTTGAAAATCCAATCTATGCAAATATCCAATTAATCTTCTCTATATATATCCATTTTATTCCATATTTACCTCTACCATATAGTTATTATAACATTCTATTCATACATTAATCTTCTTTTATAATTTTTATATTTATATTCATTAACATTCAGTATTTATCTTCATTTTCAATTTCTATTATTATTATATTTACTTTATAATGGTTTTTAAATTTTTAAAATTCTATATAATTCCCTAAACTTTTTCTCTGACTTTACTCTCCAAAAATTCTATGACATTCCATCAATAATTTTTTTTTTTTTTTTTATTTATGATTCCTTGATAATTTGCATAAATTGATTATTCAATTCTAATATCTAGTTAGTCTTAATTACACTTATATTACATATAAAGACCAACTATTGAATACCATAACAATATATATATATATATATAACATTTATTGAAGGAAAAATTTCAGACGAGTAAATGGATAATTTTTACCTGATAGATAGAAAAATGAATTGGGAGAATCTATAAATATAATAAAACTGTAGGAATGTATATGTTTGTGCGCGCATCATATAAAAACTACTGATCCTATTCGAATGCTGTTTTTAAAGACGTATTTGTCTTATTTTAACTAAACATCTGGTACATAAAACTTTCTGCCCCCACCCCTTTAACGGGGTGAGAAAAGAAATTTTTATACAAAAACCAACACGCCACGCGAACGACGTCGCGGGTACATTGAAAAAGAACCTAAAAATGTGGTTAGATTTTTTTTGTCTGTCTGTATGTTTGTGCACGCATCACATGAAAACTACTGATCCGATTCGAATGCGGTTTTCACAGATGTATTTGTCTTCTTTCAATTTAATATCTGGTGTATAAAATTTTTTCTCCCATTCCTTAAATGGGGTGGGGTAAGAAATTTTTATACAACAATCACACGCCACGCGAACGACGTTGCGAGTACAACTAGTAATATCATAAAAATAAAACAAAACTTACTACATTAAATGGTGTAATGCTTTTCATCGATAAAGACGTTTTTTTATTTTCAGGAGTAATAATCAATGCTGGAAACACATAGGTAAATATGAATATAGTTAATAATTAAAAAGCCAACTCTTATACTTACGTTTTATCATTTTTTCAACAGGAAATAAAGCTTTTAAGGGTCCCTTTTTCATATCGCAACTGAAAGATTTTGATTTAAATTTACTCATAATATTTGTTGACGAATATTTCTGTTTCGTTACAGTTAATGAATTATTGTTTGCTTTATCTTCAGAATTGATCAGTTTATTTATTTTTACAGTTGGCTTTGGGGAATGTTCTTCAGATAAATTCCTTTGTGGTGATTTATGTCCGATAGAAGAATGTCCTGAATCGTCACTATCGACTTCAACAGAATTATTGAGCAAATCAATCAAAGTATTCAAAATTAACTTTCCTTCCGATTTTTGCTCTTCACTCCTGTGTGTACAATTAAGTATATCGGATAAATTATCGAGCATTTGTTTGGCATTTTTAGATATATGTGAAATCGAATCACCAGTCGATATTTGAGAATTATTACTAAATTCTGATATACTATTTCGCAGATTTGTATTAATTTCATTTAACTCTGGTGCCCAATTCGGTTCACTAATTTGAGAATTATTATTAAATTGCGATATACTATTTCGCTGATTTGTATTAATTTCATTTAACTCTGGTGCCCAATTCGGTTCACTAGTTAAATCCAGTACTCCATAATCCAGTTCTGAAAATTGTTTAGATTTGCAGATATAGAGAAGAATCGGATAATGCTGCGCATTTGATAATTTCGTGCATTAAAATATTTTAAAAACTAAAAACTAAACGCTTTTAACGGTAAATAGCACTTAAAATGATAACTCGAAGTGCCTAGCCTCTGGCGTTTGCTCCGAGCAGCAACCGAATAACAACGGTGTTTCTTATAATTTGACGGGTATTTTTGATAAGATGTAAATTACTTTGTATTTATATTCTAAAACGTTGTTTCATTCTGTTTTGATGCTCACGTATTGTAGAATCAATGCCCAAATAGAATAATGGGTACACCATAATTGAGTTTGTCAATTCTGTTCAGAAGATGTGGTATTATTGCAAGATTGTATTGTATAATAATACTTAATAGATTAACGTATTTGAGATTAAGATAGATAAATTAGTAATGAAATAAAAAAAGAAATATAAGTATAAGCGATTCTTTAGAGGCTATGTATAGTCGAGGAAATAAAGCAATGAACCTCTAAAATGTTTACAGTATCTGGTGGATGCAGTGTATCCTGGTGTCCAGGATACACTGCATCTACCTCTCTCCTCCTAGATTTCTATGGTAGATATCATCGAAATTGGTCAAAACACGATATTTGGGAGTTTTTGGGGTAGCTGAACACAAATATCACGATGGCGATGGTCTCCGAGCTACCTGGTGCCCAGGTTGATCCTGAAGTTTTATAGACAGAATTTCGTACTCGGAGGTTTTTGAGGTCGCTGAACATGGATATTACGATGGGAATTGTCTTCGAGGTCTCCATTTTTTCTACAACCGCATGTATTGCTATAATCTTTTTTGCAGCTGCAAAAAATTAAAATTCTTATCCCCACTTAACTGGATCCAATGTCTTCTCTCCATACAGCCATTCTTGAACTTAAAAAAAAAGCATTTTGAACTGTTGTGTGAGTGACTCTGCAGCCGGCATAACTTTTTTCAATCGTATTTTTTTGTTTTTGGAAATAGCCATTAGAAACATTCGATATCTGGTTTTCTGACTGCTACTGGAGCTCCAT
The DNA here is from genome assembly GCA_964028335.1 of Altica lythri. Taxonomy (NCBI): domain Eukaryota; kingdom Metazoa; phylum Arthropoda; class Insecta; order Coleoptera; family Chrysomelidae; genus Altica; species Altica lythri. Next base: position 38,645,136 of record OZ034808.1, on the reverse strand, counting down.
ACATTGCTAAAACTAGTTAAGTGCCGTGGTCAATTAACTTATCAACACTTACTCCAACTTCTTTATATTTGTTTTCGTGCACTGCAAGATTGGGATTATTTTGAATGTGTTAAAAAAATTAATTTGCCTTGATAGTTGGTAATACTTGTTATTTAATAATGAGCTCCAGGTACTTTATAGGGTATGATGATATTCGTGTTCTGTGACCCCAAACCTCGGTGTATCATGTTTTGACCAATTTCGATGTAATCTACTATAAAACTACACGAGACGATGGACACCAGGTACCTCGGAGATCATTGACATCATGATTTTCGTGTTCTGCGACCCCAAAACTACCGACTATCATGTTTTGACCAATTTTGATGCAATCTACTATAAAACTCTAGGAGTTGACGTGGATGCAGTGTATCCTAAGCACCACAAACCTAGGAGGTCTTAACCGTATTCAACGACCCCAAAAACCTCCAAGCAACAAAATTGAGCTCATTTCCATCAATATTTGCAGATTAATAAAATTTTTGTTACCTTGTTAATTTGTCCATCCGAAATACATTTCTAATATCCCTTTTTTTCCTGCAACAATGCAATTTTCAAAATGCATCAATCCCATTGGCTCACAAAGTTTGTAGGTTCAATTACGAATCGAATAAAAAAAAATCATAGAGATCCATCTTACTGCAAAATTTTTTGAGGTTTGGCCGAATTTAGTGCTATATATCCTCGACTAACAAAACAAAAGCAATATAAAGACAGCTGGTAAAAATATTAATGCCACCAAATTATATAAAAGAGCTGGTAAACATTTGCAAGAATTGGTTTTCAGCAAAGGCCCTTCGTGCTATGATTTTAAACGCTATATTAGCCCAGAGTAATAATGAAAAAATATATCCTGTTCGTAATACTCAAAAACCAGGGTTACTGAAAGGTCATGTCAGTACATTAGAAAAATATCAAGAAAAACCAACAGGGGTCGATAAGTAATCGATATAGATCACAAAACTATAATTTTCAGATATTTTATTCGTGTGTCTGTCATTCCTAAACCGATTTTCTAACAGTTTTCAACAACGGGTATAGTGGTCCCTGAAGAAATTTTGTGTAAATGGGATGAAATACGACGATGTTTAACAATTTGAAAAGAATGAAGCCAAACCGCAACTTTTCCGAAAACGCTGCCAAAACCTATGTAGTTAAAAGAAAATAATGAACAGTAGGTAAACAAGAAAGTCTGTGATGGTGTATATCTATCTCTCAAGGATAACCCATAATAAACAATTGGTTTCTTTTACATTTTATATACAATAAAATGATGGGTTATTGCCTTTACACTATATTGATAAAATACATATATTATGGTTTATCGCGAAATAAAAATTGCCTGTTGAGAAATACTAAAAATACTATAATCCATTTCACCGATTTTGGCTGATGACAGAAATCATACTCGAAGTAAATTTAGAGTTACATCTCTCTCAGACACAGACAAGTTAGAAATTTAAATGGGGACGTTTGTTTTTTAGTGCAGCACTTACGTAATTGCATCTTGTTTCACCGGTAGATAAAAAGTATTCAATACAGAAGTCTTTACTTAATTCACATTCATAGTAACCGTCATGTACGGCTCGTTGTTAAAGGGTTAAATTTAATAATTATCTATCTATCTATACTTATAATAAATCTGTAGAGAGGTCAATTCTGTACATGAAATATATTTCCAAAATAACGATCAGGGGGTGATTAGGGATCGATACTGATGCCAAAAATGCAATCAGTAAAATTTTTGTTTGTCTGTCTGTCTGTCTGTCTGTATAACCGCTATAGAAACAAAACCTACTTGACGGATTTTAACGAAACTTAGTACACTTATTTTTCATACTCCTGTGCTGGTTATTGGTTATAGTATACTTTTCATCACGCTTAAATCAATAGGAGCAGAGCAGTGAAGGAAAATGTTGGAAAAACCGGAGAAGTTACTCCATTTTTAAGCTTCCGTCGCGTGTGCAGCCTTAATGATTAAAGCTATACAGAAATCATCTTATTTTTATAATTTGGAGGTCAACTGTCAACGGATTTTAAAAAATTTCACCCACAGGGGGGATTGCGTGGGCGTGAAAAATAAAAAAAATAATATATATGAGTCCTACAGGTTTGAAACTTTGCAAAATAGTTATTTTTATAATTTTGAGGTCAATTGTGAACGGATTTTACGAAATTCCACCCACAAGGGAGGATGCGGGGGCGTGAAAAAAAAATTAAAATCTATAAGTCCTAATAGTTATTTTTATAATTTTGAGGTAAATTGTGAACGGATTTTACGAAATTCCACCCACATGGGGGGTTGCGAGGGCGTGAAAAATAATCTATACATGTAATAAATCTGTAGAAATGAAAATTTTGTACATTAAAGATATTTAAAAAATAATTAGCGGGAGGTGTTACTACATCGATATAGAACCCAAAAATTTGGTTAGATTTTTTTGTCTGTCTGTCTGTCTGTATGTTTGTCCGCGCATCACATTAAAACTACTGATTTGATTCGAATGCGGTTTTCACAGATGTTTTTTTTTTCTTTCAACTTAACATCTGGTATATAAAAATTTCTCCCCCACCCCTTTAACGAATTCGGTGGAGAAATTTTTATATAACAATCAACACGTCACGCGAACTACGTCGCGGGTACAGCTAGTTATGTCATATTTTTGTAGATGTCAAACCACACTAATAGTTTAAGAAACTTTCGACTTTAGAACAAAAATTCTCTCCGCCATTGGGAACTTGGATGACAGTTTAATCTTATTTCAGTGATTTCTAATATCAAATCGGCCAACAACCATGAAATGGACTATAGCTTGTATTCCTAATAGATAGCGGTTTAAGTTAATACCATTAATTGACATTTAGATTGCGAAGAAAACCGTTATATGGCGTTGAATAAGTTGAGAAGATTATTTGGATTTGTCTTTGTTCAGGAATTAAACATTAAAATATGTTAAAAAATTTAGAAAATTGGAAATATTGGAAAAAACAAATACTTAATGATAAAAGTCGTAAAAATAAAAACAGTTTTGAAAGAATTGAAAAAAGTGGTTAAATAAAAAAAATCAAAAATCGTAAAAAAATATGGAGAAATCGAGAAAAAATGAAAAAACAGAAAAACCAAAAAAAGATAAAAAAAATAGCAAAAATTGGAAAAAATGAAAATATTGGAAAAAGTAATTAAAAACAAAAACAAATATATAAGAAATAAGAAACAAAAGAAAATACGATATACTTAACAATATAAAAAAAATCGTAAAAATAAAAAAAAGAAGATAAAAACAGGATAGGAATCGAAAAATCAAAAAATGAAAATAAATATTTAAGTTAAAGGTTTGGAGGTGTGTTCTGTCCATACCTCGAGGCGCCAAAAAAACTAAAAAGAAGATTTAGCATCGCAACACTTTATTGTATTATGATCGCAACACGTGTCACCACGTCGCGGTGAGCTGATTATCCCTATCCCTATAATAATATTATAAATGTGAATGTAAGTTTGTTTGTTACGCTTTCACGCGAAAACTACTCAACCGATCATCATGAAACTTTGTACACATATTTTTGGAGGTATTAGAAGTAACATAGGATACGTTTATGACGCCACCGGAAGGTGGCGCAGTTTATATCTCAAATATTTCAACAAATTCTTGCTAAATTAAATAATATGACGTAAGGTGTCGCAGTTGCTACCTAATATATTTAATCGATAAATTTCAAAATATAATAAAAAAATAGTATACACCTGATAAATTACAAGAAAATATGATAAAAACGATAAAATAAAAAAAAACATTGAAAAATTTGAAAAAAACAAAAAAGAAATTAGTTTTATGCGGTACGAAGTCCGTCGGGTCAGCTAGTATTATATAAATCTATTCTCGAGACGCAACGGTTTTGCAGCATTCTAATATAAAAAAATGCGGATATATTTTTCAAAAGAAAAGAAGAGTGGTTATTTACGGCTTAAGAACAAGACTTCTATAAAAAAACGTTATAATAACTTCTATATGAATAGGGACAATAGAAAGTGATGTCTAATAAAAACGTTTCTCGAAAAAAAATAACCGTTAGAAAACAGCATGACGTTATTTCTTTATCTAAAAATAGAAATGAATTTACAGGATGAAACAAAAATGTTGCAACATCTAACCTTTGTGAACTCTTAACTCATTTTTATACACCGCTAATGACGGTTTGTAAACCTAATTTTCAAAAAGACGACATTAAAAGTGTAAATGTAAAGTTGACCCATGCGCAATGTGAATATTTTAAACACAAATATTTAACTAATTAAACAAAAAATAAGCAATTTAAAAAAGAACAATCATTATTTTTGCATAAATATCTATATGCAGAGGTCTATAGCCTAAACTGATAATATATTAAGAATTTGCTATAACGGGGTCAACTTCTAAGACACATTTTTATTTAATTTTTTTTTAAACTAACTGAAGAGCAAATAATAATTTATAGTGAACAATTTGAAACAAAACACAAATGAAAGATTTAATAGAAAAAAATAAAATATTTAAAAAAAAAATTGTATGGCTAAATTTGGTGATGGCTAAAATAGTTATTAAACTTACCTTCCAAATCCATGGATTCTTCAGATAATCTTGCTGCAACATGTCTTGCTTCGATAATAATTAAATCTTGCTAAAAATTAAAAGTTCTAAGAAAATTTTGGTAAATTAAGGAAAAATACTTACCACAAAATCATAATTTGTATCACTGCGGGTTATACTAGTTTTTGGTATTGTAAGAGATTTGTATTCCATTATTAAAAATCTAAATATATTTAAGAAAATATATAAAATTTAAGGAAAATTTTATATATTTACCGAATTCTATCATTTACTATTTTACACTAAAATCCAGGTACAAATATTCTACAACGGAGCAAGTAGAAAAACCAGAATAAAAACTACACTGTATATACACAAACATTTAAACAACAAAATAACTTGCAGATATTTAAAAACAGAGGAAATATAATCAACTTTTAATGAGTAAACTTTCTTTAATAACAAATAATATAAGGATTTTTTTGGGTTAAGAGTAATAAAATACTGTGGTATTTAAGGTTTAGATTTTGGTATTTACAGAAAAATACAAGGATTTTCATCATTCATATATTATATAATATAATATTTTAACATGAAATATGATTCTATGATATATATGATATTTAAAATTAAATATAAAATTATTAAAAAGCTTATTCTTGATCCCAGGATAGAGTGCAAAGCTTAGGAATTTGCATAATTTAGTTTCATTTTTCAGTATATTAAAAATTATTCTCTTCATTCCCAAAAAAAAGTAAAAATAAAATAAGAAAGATGAATAAAAACTTAAATATTAAAATACATGCACTGGTTTAAAATAATTTAATTAGTTGAATAAATAATTGAATACTTAGTTTTAATAGATTGTGTATAAATTTTCACTTCCATAATTTCCATATTTATTATTTTCATAATATTCATATTTGTCATTTATAAAATTAATAAGAAATTGAGAATTTCTAAAAAAATTAAATTTATATTAAAACATAATAGAAAATAAAATATATAATTTTTGTTAGAAATCTAGTATGTAGGGTTATAATACTGTTACGTTCAAGGGGTTCAAATAAAATCACTGCTGAACGAAAATTTCTAATTTATTTACCCACACTATAAACTAAACGAATTATAACTAAATAACTAAACTAACTATAACACTACACACTAATTTATGTACAACAATTAACTCCGATTTATATTCACTTATTTATTTACACTTCGCAGCTCGAAGATCGCTCAAATATTTAGACTGTCGCTGTAACTTTTCAACTTCCCCGTGGGTCGTGGCTCTCCGCTTATATACCTGTTCACCGCTTCCAGAACATCCTTCGGTAACAATTCTAGAAAGGCGCGCGTATGGTCGAAGGAAGTCTCTCGATCATTCTGTTTCGAGAATTAGCGGGTTGTTTACCTGGAGTGCGACAGGGGCGTACTAAGGGAGTCTCGCTCGTTACAATACAAATTTGCAAAATAATGTTATAAATCTAGTATGTATGATGGTAGAAATTGTTAAACAATTAAGATAGGTAATCTAGGTCTGATTTGTTTTATTTGTATAGAATCAAGTTTCTTTTGGAAAAATTTAGATAGGATTTAGATTGTTAGTGATAGGCTTTTGTTAATTTGTTGATTTTAGAGATTGTTTCTCTTTCCCTTAATCTTTTGAAGAGAATGGTTGTAATAAATGTTTTTTATAATTCACGTTCACAAAGTTTCTATTTCGACACTAAAAACAGTATCGAAATAGATTCATTGTAACACTGTTTTTGGTAACTTTTTGTTTTACACAATTGGTTGCACTGCACTGATTTTCAACGAAAGAGTTCAGGTAGTAAATCAAAAAGTATGTTGTAGTAAATTATTAACTACATTATCAGCGTTATTGCTAAATTCGGAATTTTATACAAATTTGACAAACATTCTAATTTAAAATCATTAAAACTGACAAGTGTCAAAACTGTCAAGATTGCCAACATAAATAAATATTTCGAAAAACTCTCATTTTATTTTTTTTATACTTTTAAAAGTTCATTATAAAAAATAGTATGTAACACTCGAATTACAATGACGGTTTGTAGTACTCGTTCTTTGCGAAACTCACCGCTTCGCGGTTCGTTTCACAAACTGAACTCGTACTACGAAACCTCTGTCATTGTAACACTTGTATTACAATATACTATTGCAGTATTAAAATTGAATTTTTTGATAAAATAATAAGTTAAAAGAGATTTGAATAATATAATATTGGTACTAAAGTTGAATAGAAGGATTTGTACGAGTTTGGTAAGAAGAAAGATTATTTAAAGTTATTTTAAAAGATTAAAAAGGTCGAAGAGAAGAGATATTGTACTAGAAAGAATATTTATCATTGCTAAGAAGATTAAATTATCCAGTTAAGAAGAGAAGTATTGTAATAAATACTTACCAGTTCTGAATATAGCAGTTTTTCTCAAGAATTGAAGAAAATTCTTCATTTGTATGGTTAGAGCAGTTCTTATATGGTAGAAGACGTGGAGAAGTGAATTAGCAGCAGTTATACGGTATTTTAGTATAAAAATAAATAATTGTGTGTTTAATTTCTTGTGTTGTATAAACTATATTCATTTTCACTTTCATTTAAAAATTAATTTTGCACATCACTAGACTTAAGAATATTTAGAATTTCTTATTTTCACTTAAGAATTTTATTAAAACAATTACTTTTCACCATTCATAGTCACTAAATATTAAATTAGAATTTTTAAAGTTAAGTATTCAGTTAAAAATACAATAATCCATGCGTATGTCTTACCATTGGCGTTCCAAATAAGGTATTAAAATTAAATTAAAATTAATATTATATTTATAATAAAATTAAGAGTTAAATTTCAATAATTAAATTTCTTAAATTTTGAACTCTGCTCTGAGGTAAGAGTAGTACGGGCAATATAAAATTCATATTTAGAATCATATATCAAAGTCATTTACCTTAATTAAATTTTTTTATAAAAAAGCTTAAATTTAATAAAAAAGAAAAATTTTGAATTATAGCATATATACTTATAAATTAAATACTGAGCAAGTTATATATGTTATAATATTATAATAATATATCTATATAATTTGTAATATAATACGTAATGATTATTAACTTCCCGCTAAAAAAATATTTTTTTGATCCTCCGTCCAGAAACAATACTATTAATTACTTCAAAATCGTCCGGAAAATGACATTTTCCGGCCTAGGCCGGCAAAGTAGCTTTTAGATTATCTTAAGAGATGGCGCTATGAGTCATCAAAAATACATAATGAATAATACAAATTTTAATTAAATTTATTTAAAAACAGCGTATAATATATTAAACTAATAACTTTTTCTAAAGGTAAGCAGGATTCAAACATTTAATTTCTCTTACAACTTTTATTTTCAATTTGACGTTTATGTCAATTTACAACTACTTATCATTCGATTATGAAAATACATATCCCGATTTTATTTTTGCTCATTGAACTAAAACAGTTCATTGTCTCTGCTATTTTTAGATAAAATTATTAGATATTAATCTAACAATTTTTACTGTGTTGCTTATTAGCAAGATATTCGTATGTATAAAAATTAAGGATCTTGAAATCGATTATCAGAAAATCATTCCTTATTACTAGTTCTTTTAATCGTGCAAAATGTCAATAAACATCTAATCTTGTATGTCATAAAGTAAAAAGTTTTTGAACTTTTGAAAATATTAAAAATTAGTCGGACCAAAAAATAGTGTGTGTTACACGTCCGGGAAATGTTTTGCAAGTGCTCGTATTGTTTCGCCTCGGTGCTACGCACCTCGGCTACACAACTTTACTCGTTTTTGCAAAATGTCATTTTCCGTCCTTGTGTCACAAATAACTATTTTTTAAATCGGGAAGTTTTTACCACGTTTTTCGAAAGTCGAGTTTTCATCGGATCTCAACGTTTTGAGGTCTTTGAAACCTCTCCTGACTATTTTTACGAGGGTGTCTGTATGTCTGTATGTATGTGTGGATGTGTGTGTGGGTGTGTGTGTGTGTGTGGATGTATGTAAACCTCTTATAACTTTTGAACGATTTGACCAATCGGAATGAACTAAAGACCGCTCCAAAGAGTTCTATCTAACTTAGATTCCCTGTAAGTTTGAGCCGATTCAGACCGTTAGATTTTGAGAAATTTCAAAAAAACCCTTTTTTTTTTTTTGAAAAATGTTGTTTTTTGTGCATATCTTATTGGCTATAACATCGATAAATTTCATAACCTAATCAGTTTTTAAGTTTAAAAAACCACGTCAAATGCCGTTTTGAAAATTAAAATCGATAGATTCATTCGTGAGATATCGTTGTCGAAAAATTAAAAAAAAAAAGAGTTTTTTTTTAATAACTTAGGAATTTTTGGGTCTTAAAAACTGCATCAAATGCCGTTTTGAACACCAAAATCGAATAACACGTTAAAAAGTTATGGCTTTTTAAACATTTCAAAAAATGTCAAAAGCGTCAATTACTATAGTAAAATTAGCGGGAAGTTGCAAGGATGGCCTTTAAGGTCAACCTCTTTTTTAATTTTTATTATTGGGGTCTACCCTAAATTTAATTTATGTTTTAGTTTCTTACAATATTATTTTAAATTATTAATAATTATCGTCCATCTCGGAGATTTTATTGTTATAATGGAAGCTTGAAGTAATATAAGATACAAACAAGTGTGGAAAGGTGAAAACACAAAAAAAGAATTTTTTAAATACTAAACAACGTCGTTTCGTTTTCTAACGTTTTTTTTTTTGTTTCTAGACCTTTCATCTCTTTTTCTATTGTCTCTATTCATATAGAAGTCATAATAAGACATTTTTATAGAATTCTCGTCCTTAAGTGTGTGAATAACCCCCTCTCCTTTTGTTTATGAGAATACACCCGTGCTTTTTACATTAGATTGCAGCAAAAGTAAGTTTTCTGAGAATTTGATTAGTTCAAAGCCACTGTTTGTAAGGTGGTTACATCTGTTGCGATGCTAGTTCTTATTTCTAAGTTTTTGCGCGTAATAGCATGGTTACCTCGCCTCCCAGACTTTATGGTTTTATGCTAAAGATGCCAGTAATAATCCTGTACGAGTTATCTAAGCAACCACTGTTTTAACAGCTTATTGAATAGGTTAAAACAGACTCCAGAGAAATAAGCCACCATGGTTTCAATCCAGTTATATGGTCAGCTGAAAGTGTGCTGTAAAGTCCTAAATAGTTTTTTTTGTACTTATAATTTTACAAAATTATTGCTGTATTAACTATAAGATTAACTATGTTTCTATATTTTTTTTTCGACAAATCTAAAAAAAAATTCTTTTCATATTTCTTTTTCTTCTTCATTAATTATCCGACGTTGGCGTTTACCATAAGGAAGGATTTGCGGTCTTCTGCCATATGAAAAAGTTGTCTTGCACTTGGTATTCGAGTCCACTCTTGAATGTTTTTTCGCCAAGAAACTTGTTTTCTGCCTACACCTCTTTTGCCTTTGAGGATCAGTAATAGTATTCTTTAGTCAGTCTTTAGCAATTCTCTCTGTTTTTTTACTTTTCTTAGTACTTCATATTTCTGGCTGTCCAAGGTTTCCTTAGCATCCGTCTATGAATTCACATTTCCAACGCTTTTATTCGATTTATAGTTGATTTTTTTAGACTCCACACTTCTGCTTCGTATAACAGCACTGGCCAAACATAACGCTTAATCATTCTTTGCCTTAGCTCTAAGTTGTGATGTTTATTGCAAAGAAATCTTCGCATTTTAAGAAAAATGCTTTTAGTCATTGCGATTCTGCGTTTTATTTCTAGTTGGTCTATTATAATACTTCTCAAATATGTTATTTTTTGAACCCTTTCAACATCTACTCCATTTAATTGAAGTTTCGCATCCTGGATGTAGATTACGGCTGCAGACTAAAAATTTGGTTTTGTTTTCGTTGACTACAATTCCCATTACCTCTCCTACTTCGCGAACACAATTAAGCAGAATTTGAAGACCTTCAACGCTCTCTGGCAGATTCACTGTGTCATCTGCATATCTATATTAAGCAATTCGTCGTTGATTTTTATCCCAATCTCTCGAGTGATATTTTATATAATTAATTTGAATAAATATTGAATAATGTTGGTAATAAAATGCAGCCTTGCCTGATTCCTCTTTGTATGGAGATTTCGTCGGTGAGACTATTTCCGATTTTTAAAGACATCTTTTTTTTTATTAAGGCATTTTTGTAGTAGGATATTTAGCGCAAAAAGTGCTTTCCTAGTTTCCATACCACTTCTAAAACCAAATTGTTTTTTTTAATATGTTGCATGCTAAATAAATCGTGCTTTGCTATTACCTCTTTCATTTTCTGGCATTTCTCTTTCATCTTTTTTTTTATAGCAAATTTTATTTTTTTTTTTAATTCTCCGCTGTAGATATCTTTATTCTTTCTTATTTGCTTTAGTTAGTCTACTTAGTTCCATAGGTCTCAAGATATACTCTGTCATCCATTTACTTTTCTTGGTTCGTTTATCTCTATAATTATTGGTTTTGTAGATTTCCTTGACTCTTGAGTCCGTTTCATACATCTTCCAGATCTTCTAGTTGTTCTTCTATGTTCTTTATTTTACAGTTAAATTCCTGTTTAGTTTTGTTTTTATTGTCAATTTATTTGATTTCTTGAAGACTCAGGGTTGTAGCCATTGTCAAACGAGGTTTTCCAAGTGTACAGTTCTCGTTTGGGAAAAATATACTACGTGTTTATAATGATCATGTCGTTTCACAAAATTCGAATAGTTTTTGCCCTCGATCATTAAGTGTTTCCGCACCATAGGGACTTATTGTTTGACTTCGTCGACCTTTTCCTATTTTTGCATTGAAACTGCCCATAATATAAACGATTTTATATTTTTTAAATTTTTGTAAAATGTCAAAGATTTGTTCGTATAGTTTTTCTATTTCATTAGCAAATGTTGGGGCATAAATTTATAATATGTTAGTTTTGAATGGTTAAGTATTTATCTGAAGTAATTTTAATCTATCCAACACTGGTATGAAGTTAGTTACATATTTATTTAATTTTGTTATTACCAATATTCCAACACCATTTCTGTGATTCGTATCTCTGCACTACTGCCAGAATGGTATAATACACTATCTTCCATTGTACAAATTCTTGCCTCTGGCCATCTCAGTCCATTAATTCCCAACAGAACTATTTTCATTCTCTTCATTACTTTAATTGCGTTCTTATTTACAGAACTAAAACAATAGAATCAGGTAATTTGCTCACTAAATTCAGTATACTTAGTTGGTTTTCATTAAATTCGTTTTTTACAGTATTCGATCTTCATAACTTTTTTATTTGCTTTATGACACATCCTCTTTTGTATAAATTTAACCAATACATTAAAGAAAATATCTCTTATATCGAAGCACCAGCTACATTAATTGGTCACATGCTAAATATATACACTAGTGATTACATCTGTGATTTTTGTCTGGACTCATAATATATTTGTTGTAGGGTGGGTTGTCAAACAGTCTGAGTTTCAAAAATACAATAATGATAAAATAACTAACGCTTTAGTTAATTGGATTTAGATTATAAGTATTTGTATATTAAACTCTCTTTGATATCCTATATTGACATTATTTCTATTATTATTATTAATTTTTTTATGCGAAAAAGACTTATACACTTACTCAGCAATTGCTTGTTATATTTAGGTTGTAACCTCTTTTTTCCTAGTGATGTTAAATGCTCGTTTTATAGAGGTTAACCAATGCGAACGGCACTCAGGGGGTAGGAGGAGAGCGAGCGTGGATTCGAACGAGCTAGATGATACAGTATTGGAAAGATATAAAGGGATATATTTAGTAGAAAAATAAAAGATAAAAGAATTTAGAAGGGACTAAAAAGAAAATGAGAGAAATGATGGAAAAGGGAAAGGAAAATGGGCGCCACTTAATTTTTTATTATAAGGATGGGAAAATATAAGAAACCCAGATGGAAAAAATATTAAATTATATGTTGGATAAAATGATTTATCAGATGTTGTAGATAAAGTTAAAATAAGAAAGATATAAGAGATATAAGATAAGATAAGGTAAAATTAGGTAACCCGGCCGATGTTCTTGCTAAATTTTTAATTACACACTTTTATTTAGGATACTAAAAAAATTATACTTACACTTTTCTTTTACTCATCCTTATGGTTGTCAATCTAATCGGTAAGATGAAGATAGATTCAAAAAAGCACAATCTATTGCTTTAATAAAATAGCATATGCTTAAGAAACGAAATCTATTACTTTGGTAAAGTATAGATTAGAGAAACTGAAGGTATTGATCAGAGTAGCAGGCTCTAGCTAGGAAAAGAAAATCTATTTAAACACTAAACAGACTTTATTATCTGGTTTGATAATAAATAAGAGATACAATAAACAAAATAAAATAAAGAAAATATCAGTGTTATAAACAGTAAATCATATATCGGTATCATAAACAGTAAATTATATTAATAAACACATTTGTGTTTAAATTCAACAACATAACTATTACTACCATAAAACAACAGCTAAGTAAATTCTATTGTTATTTTTGGCGTACTGAAAACTAAAAGTGAAAGAGAAAAATTTAGATAAAAAATAAAAAAATATCACTTTTGGTTTTGCATTTATCTCGAAATAAAACGTACTCATATAGACAAGTGTAGATAGATCTCAATTAAATAAGGCGAGATAATAATTAACAGATAAAAAAATATATGTAAAACAGTTTACAGATAGCAGGTACAAAAAATGTAAGTAAATAATTTCAGATCAGCAAAAACACCAAAACACATCCCGAATTTTTTATTACGGCACTGCACACTTAATTACAGGTGAATACAATTAAGGTAAGATATTCCATAGAAATAAATGGTACGTTATTGCTCGATACAGGTATAAAAAATATTGTTAAAAACTTACATTGTCTTCCAAATGTTTCTGAGATATATTTCTAGTATATGGCTTCTTTCTCTCGGTAATTGGTCTTAACGGTACGATATAATCTAAACCCATTCTTATTTAGATTTATAGATAATTAGAGAAAACCATAGACCCACTTTTCAAAGCGTGGGTTTCGAAAACGATAAACGTAACAATGGGGGACGTGTCGTTGTTACATAGAAAACCCAGGAAGCATAAAGGAAGCGCTGTCTGGAATCCTTTATGTGAATCCCCGGTACGATAACGGACAACGATAACAGAAACACTTAATAGCAAGTAATTTTTAAATATCTTAAGAAAATTTGCCGGGAACTGAAACTAGCGGCTGTACGTATGATCTTGATCGTGCAAAAGCCCAAGCTAGAATCTCCCGAAATCGCGGTACTGAGGTGACGCTGTGTTTCGCGTCTCATCATCTGATGTTAAAGTCGGAACCTTATTGGTCAGTTAAGGGGTCGATATTCTGCTTAGAGATAGTCGTTAAATTTTATTATTCAAGAAAGTTCTGTATGATGTACTAAGCGTACAGGGACGGCATAGTTAAGAAAGAATTATAAAAAAGGATTTTTATTATTAAAGTTTTTTAAACACGCTATACAGCCCCCTCCAAAGAGAAAAAACTGGGTGGAAAACAGTTTAAAAAAAATAAGCTATGGTTGGAACAACAGTAGTGTGTTTTAAAAAACCGAAGCCGATAAAGGTAGAGAACATCGGGATGCAGAAAAGCGATCTTATGGGAGCGGTATTTATCTAGGTAAAACTAGATATTAGAGTGAGTTACTGAAAACGATATACTTTTTGCACTATTCATCAGCACGTTAAGATACAAGTGAAACTACGCGAGGATTTGAAGAATCACAAGGTAGGTAAAATGTATCAGATCAACAGATCTTTGATACTACGTGACCAGATTTCTAAAAACGGTACCGGCCAACCGGAATAACTTAACTAAAAGTCGTTAAAAATTCCATCATGGAAACGTTAGTAGGTATTAGAGATTTCATTGAAATCTCGGTAAGGAAAAGTGATAAACGGTATATACATGAGGTATGATTCTCATAGAAAGCGCAATCATCAGATAATAAAGGTATTAGGTCGCATTATGACATTGGTAGAAATCAGACAAATCTTAAAACCAAATTATGCTAACAATCTTTAATCTTGGCTAGAAAAAAAATATAGAGAGAGTAATAGAGGAAAGAAAAGAGAGGAGAAAGAATATTTATCTGTCTTCCTTATAATCTTAACAGACCCACTGCCGGAAAGAATTCCCTACGGCTTTCCTAGGCTTATCTCTCGTGACAAATTACAAAGTCAAAATAAAATTCCAGAAGAAGTAGTTAAGATTAAATTATGTTAGTCGAATAAAAGTAAAGTGATTCCAGAAGTAGTCATGTTATGGACCAATGTTCTTTAAATCAACGATATGTAAAAGTATAAAATTGTATGAAAGAACGAAAAAAAATTTGCAAAAAATTTAATTTTTTTTTTATATGTTCTCCACTGATGTACGATAATCGTCTTATATCCATATCAAAGATAAAAAGTAGTTTATGGATGATAAACGAGAATTAAGGTAACTAAAAAATGTTTTCATCAAAACATAAAAACAGTAATAAATATTACTGAACGATACGATAAAAATTACAAGTGCTGAAGCACCTATACGGTAAGTTAACGGTAGACAAAGAAACAAAATAATTTTATCTTCAAGAGAATAAATACAAGTGTCGATGCACTCATACGATAGGTAAGCGGTAGTTAAGAGAAAAGTATTTCCTTTTTCGAGACGATATATGTAAGTGTTTACACACTTAAGCGATAAATAAGCGATAAGTAAGGGGAAGTAAACTTTCTCCGTCAAAACGATAAGTATAAGTGTTATTACACTTAAACAAAAAAAATAAAAGTTGGACATAGAGAAACATATAGCTAAGGAAGTTAACAAGACATATGAAAATTAAACGAAAGAGAAAAGGGAAAAAGGTTGCACTTAGTCGCCTCTTACGGCAAGCAGTTTATCGCTTTGGGGGTATTCTACATAATCCCGCCTCCCAAACGGAGAGGAGATTAACGAGAAGTATGGAGTTTGAACGAAAAAGAAAAGGGAAAGGGGTTCCATTTAGTCGCCTCTTACGACAAGCAGTTTAACACTTTGGGGGTATTCTTTATATTCCCGCCTCCCAAACGGGGAGGAGATAACAAAACATATTTACAGCTGAGTCAGGGCGAGATGTTGAGAAACGGAAAGGTAGAGAAAGAGAAGATAGAAAGGAAATGCTTATACGGATACTTCTAAGAAAACAAAGAAACAATCGTTCCTATTCGGAGAGTTCATCTTCAGAAGAATCGTCGGAATCAAAAACATAAGGCTTAAGGTCTTTGGTGTGTCAATTTCAAGCTTAATGAAGAAACTAGGGGAGATAACGAGACATATAAACAATGATAGTTTTTACTGAACGGTACGGTAGTTAGGTGAAGTGTGTTCCCACTTACAAAACGATAATTTCAAGTGTTAATACACTTGAGCTGGTAAACGATATTTAAGTGAAATATGTTTTCACTTACGATAAGATAATTTTAAGTGAGAATTCACATGAACGGTAGGTAAACGATATTTAAGTGAAATATGTTTTCACTTACGGTAAGTGCTAATTTACTTGAGCGGTAAATAAACGATAGTTAAGTGAAATAAGTATTCACTTACGATACGATAGTTCAAATAAAGACAAATTTTCCACGCTGGGACAATACAGAGATATTTTTCATGTGGATTTTACTTTTATAACCGTACAGAGAAACATTGGTTAAGTAGATGGATAAAGATAGATAAACGGTAAGCAAAAGTTTGATGAAACGTATTTCCCCTAAGATAGGATGCAGAAAAAAACTAGAGAAATGAAATATATTCTCCTTTAGATAAACTACGATAGAAAGTAGAAAAATAAGAAATATTTTTCTTTCGATAAGATACGGTAGAAAGTAGAAAAAAATAAAAAAATATTTTCATTTAGATAAAATACGGTAGATAATAGGAAAATGAAGAATATTTTCCTTTAGATAAAATACGAAAAAGATATAGAAAAATAAAAATTATTTTCCTTTAGATAGGATACGGTAGAAACCGGAAAAATAAAAAATATTTTCCTTTAGATTGTAGCATTCCCAAAAAACCACCTTAAGTAATATTATCTTCCCGTTTACACTTTTGTCGGTATGCAACCAACTTTACCCATTCCAGAGACAGTTACAGATAAATAATATTATATTCTCGTTTACATTTTTGTCGGTATGCAACCAACCTTACCTATTCCAAGGTCAGATACATATTTTGGATTCAAATTTTGACAGGCGGAACCGGATATCGAGCGTAAATACTCGATAAGACCCGAGTTAAGCAACCGGGGTGAGAGAACGCACTTTGAACAGCACTTACGATTTTAAGTGGTAAGCAAGAAGAAGCTTAATTTCTCGTTTGCGAAAATTAATGGCTGCCGGTTAATTCACAGCATTAAGATTACCGTTTGTTCTTGGTTTATTCCGTATCGGAAGTGTATAAAAAAATACTGCATTTCAATTTGGATGTAGATGTGCTTAAATTGGAAGTACAATCTGTTTGATTGATGGTATCAATGAAATTTTGGTGCTACGTGCTATTTGTTGGAAGACTCCATTTTGAAATTTTTATAAAATTATATGGTACCGAGGTAAATGGATACCTAGTGATCTAAAAACCTTATGGATGGTTTTATAGATGATTTCCTATGTGCTGATGTTTAATTCTACATGGTTCTTGGTTAATTATGGTATGTTTTAAGAAGCTTTATTATAGTAGAAGCGTGACTATCCGGTCACGAAGTATGATTTTTGGTCCCGGATTACAAGGTAAACTTTCGACTATTCTTTCTGTTATTTCTCTATGTTCGATAATTAGTTGAACTGCGAATATTCTAAGAAACAGTCACAATTTTGGTGCTTATTCGGAAGAATATGCTTTTGGAAACTTTTTATAGTGATTCTATTTAAATTTAAATTGTTTAAAGATTTTAGCGGCATTAAATCAGTTAATAACATTAGTTACTATTAAAATCTATAGAACTATGATTGAATGATAACTATGTAGTGCTTTTAAATTTTGTTTTTAACATTCTTCATTGGTGTTCAATCGTAATCTTACATGATTATTGCCTCTATGGTACTTGTAATGATAATTTTCATATTTATATTCATGTATATGTTAATCTTTAGATATTTAGAACACTCAGAGTGCACTCTTTAGAGAACTGAATTTTGTTTTTAAAGAAAGGAAATATTCCTTCAGTATATATCTTGTTTTAATTGAGTTCTCTACATACTTTCGTTTATCGAAAATAAGTTATGCAATTTAGATAATATCTGTAATACTATATGTGCAGGAATATTAGTTTTTTTAATAACCGTATTGTCAAATACCGGTTAATATCTTTCACTGTATGAACAGAAGTGTTAGTATTTTGGTGATAACCGTTCTCACTAATACTGGTGATTTTTTTTATTTTTTTTAAATACATTGTTTTATTGTTTTTATTGATATCGTTGAGTATTTATTTCTTATACCTTCCCAGTAACTGTTCTGATTCAAACCTCTTACTTAATAAGGATTTAGATTTTAATAAGACAAAAGGATTCAAGGGATTGTAGAATCAATAAGGTAAGTTTTAAATAATTATTGATTTAAGGATATAGCTCAATTTAAGTGTGTTCCCTAACCATTTCAGATTTAATAAACTATTTCTCAATAGGTTTCTTATTTTCTTTCCTATTTCACTATAAAAAAAATAAGTGGCGCCCTTTACCGATTTGTAAATATTTTCTATGTTTCCTTCTTCCTAGATACTCGCCCAATTGCTCCTTCGACCCACGACTCGCTCTCCTCCTACCCCCTGAGTGCCGTCCGCATTTGGCTAACCCTTTGTGAGCCTTTAACATCAAAAAAGGGGTTACAAGATAAAATACGAGGAAGAAAGAAAAATAAAAAAATATTTTCTTTTAGAAAAAATACGAACCTATAGATAAAGGAACAAAGAAGAAAATGGTCGAAAGAAAAGATATGCCGACATAGTTAGTTCCATATTGAAACGAGTCTTTTAATTTAAGTTTGTTAACGATACGAAAAAGATAGACGAGAAAAAAAAATATTTACTGAAGTTACTGTACCATTTGTTTCTTTAGCTAACAAACGTTTGAGAAATTTTCTTCTCTCTTTGTTTTCCTGCTAGTGGTTGTTTCTCTGATCTTAGGTACTTAAATAATTCCTTCCTCAGTTAAGAAATTTACTTTAAAATTAACCATTTTGGATAAGTAAAACTAACGGAATTTTCGATATTAGAAAAAGTGTGTAATTTTATTGTCGGTAAATAAAAATTTTATCATCAAGCTAATGTGTATCATCAGGCAATTATGTGTATCATCGAGCCCCTTGTCGTGGGCGTCATAAAATAGTGTAATGTCAGGCCCTACACGTTGGGCGCCATAAAATAGTGTAACTTCTTTTTTCCTAGTGATGTTAAATGCTCGTTTTATAGAGGTTAACCAATGCAAACGGCACTCAGGGGGCAGGAGGAGAGCGAGCGTGGATTCGAACGAGCTAGATAATACAGTATTGGAAAGATATAAAGGGATATATTTAGTAGAAAAATAAAAGATAAAAGAATTTAAAAGGGACTAAAAAAAATGAGAGAAATGATGGAAAAGGGAAAGAAAAATAAGCGCCACTTATTTTTTTATCATAAGGATGGGAAAATATAAGAAACCCAGATGTAAAAAATATTAAATTATATGTTGGATAAATTGATTTATCAGATGTTGTAGATAAAGTTAAAATAAGAAAGATATAAGAGATATAAGATAAGATAAGGTAAAATTAGGTAACCCGGCCGATGTTCTTGCTAAATTTTAAATTACACACTCTTATTTAAGATATTAAAAAAATTATACTTACACTTCTCTTTTACTCATCCTTATGGTTGTCAATCTAATCGGTAACATAAAGATAGATTCAAAAAAGCACAATCTATTTCTTTAATAAAATAATATATGCTTAAGAAACGAAATCTATTACTTTGGTAAAGTATAGATTAGAGAAACTGAAGGTATTAATCAGAGTAGCAGGCTCTAGCTAGGAAAAGAAAATCTATTTAAACACTAAACAGACTTTATTATCTGGTTTGATAATAAATAAGAGATACAATAAACAAAATAAAATAAAGAAAATATTAGTGTTATAAACAGTAAATCATATATCGGTATCATAAACAGTAAATTATATTAATAAACACATTTGTGTTTAAATTAAACAACATAACTATTACTACCATAAAACAACAGCTAAGTAAATTCTATTATTATTTTTGGCGTACTGAAAACTTAAAGTGAAAGAGAAAAATTTAGATAAAAAATAAAAAAATATCACTTTTGGTTTTGCATTTATCTCGAGATAAAACGTACAGACAAGTGTAGATAGATCTTAATTAAATAAGGCGAGATAATAATTAACAGATAAAAAAAATATATGTAAAACAGTTTACAGATAGCAGGTACAAAAAATGTGAGTAAAAAATTTCAGATAAGCAAAAACACCAAAACACATCCCGAATTTTTTATTACGGCACTGCACACTTAATTACAGGTGAATACAATTAAGGTAAGATATTCCATAGAAATAAATGGTACGTTATTGCTCGATACAGGTATAAACAATATTGTTAAAAACTTACATTGTCTTCCAAATGTTTCTGAGATATATTTCTAGTATATGGCTTCTTTCTCTCGGTAATTGGTCTTAACGGTACGATATAATCTAAACCCATTCTTGTTTAGATTTATAGATAATTAGAGAAAACCATAAACTCACTTTTCGAAGCGTGGGTTTCGAAAACGATAAACGTAACAATGGCGGACGTGTCGTTGTTACATAGATAACCCAGGAAGCATAAAGGAAGCGCTGTCTGGAATGCTTTATGTGAATCCTCGGTACGATAACGGTAAACGATAACAGAAACACTTAATAGCAAGTAATTTTTAAATATCTTAAGAAAATTTGCCGGGAACTGAAACTAGCGGCTGTACGTATGATCTTGATCGTACAAAAGCCCAAGCTAGAATCCCCCGAAATCGCGGTACTGAGGTGACGCTGTGTTTCGCGTCTCATCATCTGATGTTAAAGTCGGAACCTTATTGGTCAGTTAAGGGGTCGATATTCTGCTTAGAGATAGTCGTTAAATTTTATTATTTGAGAAAGTTCTGTATGATGTACTAAGCGTACAGGGACGGCATAGTTAAGAAAGAATTATAAAAAAGGATTTTTATTATTAAAGTTTTTTAAACACGCTACAAGGTATTTATCACAAGCGTACATCCAACACGTGTTTAAAATCACTGCCTTCTGCATGTCGATGAAAGTATACCTATGGAGTCCCACCTCATCAAGGCTTTCTAAGAGGCTGTTGGGAACCAGACCTGTAGATGACACGATCAATGGTATCACTTCGACCTTCTTAGGATACCACATCTATTGTATCTCAATGGCAAGATCGGTCTATTTTGCCACTTTTTCGTAGGTTCGGCACAGCAACATCCACTAGGAGAACGGAGTTAGCCTTTTTATCCATACCACAATAATGGCCGATCATGCATCACCTGTCTATCGGTGATAACAGGCCTATTGCATCGTAAAATACTACTTGCGGATGACATTTGTAATAAGTGTATGTCCTAATTAATTGGTAAACTTCTGGTGTATCAACAACCGGGTTGGGTTTGCGTAAGTAGTCGGTGTCAACTAAGGTTCAATAAGGTTAAAATTACGTGCTGTATGGTTTCCGTGGTTTGCTAGTACTTGCTACACTTGTCCAATGCAAAATTAGGATCACCTACAATCCTAACCACTCAGG